>VCHN02000014.1:28251662-28332519 GCA_007115665.2 Sequoiadendron giganteum
GTGAATGCTGTAGGGTTAGACTTGTGGTAGGCCTGATCGCAAGATAAAGTTGAACTCATGGAGGAGACTCAAAAGATAGTGACCACTGATTTCCTCAAGCTCAGCTGGCAGGACAAGAAGAAAGATGATCAAATTGCGAAGCTGAAAAAGAAGGTTGACATCTGGGTGAACAAATTCAAAGCCCAAGAGAACGAAATAGGTCGGATAGAGAAGGAGAGGGGTACCTTCGAAAATAAAATCAAAGAGTTACAAAATTTGGGCGAAGAGGTTCTGACTCTTGAGAAGCAAGTTGAACTGCTCCGAGCAAGTGAAGAAAAGTTCCAGGCAAAGGAAAAAGAGCTCCGCGCTGAGTCCGACCTGCTAATTGAAGGCATGAGGGAACTCCGACAGAATACAACTGCCGAGATTACTGAAGTGAATGCCAACCTGGAGTTAGAGGTTCAAAGGGCTAAGCAGGCCGAATCAGCCTTGGTAGAGAGGGAAAAGGAAGTTCTTGCCCTAAAGGAGCAGATGTCTGCATTAGATAAAAGCTTTGCGGAAGTAGTGGCAGGTTTAAGCGGCAAAGAAGTAGAGTTGGCTACCCTAAGCACCCAACCCATTGCACCTCAAATGAGTTCCTTGGAAATTGCCAAGGGGCTACACGCATCATACTGGGATAAGGTAAAAGCTTTGTGCCTTACCCTGCAGCCCACTTTAAAATTTATGGCGCAAGCAGCTAGTCTCTACGGAACGGTGAGTGAATCGATACAACAGGTTCAGGAGTTAACTTCTGACAAATTTCTCGAGGCTAGAATGTTATTGGGTAAGTTATACACCACTTCAGATGAAGCATTGAGTATTGTGGGTATCAACAACTGAACGATGGTAGATTTGGGCGCAAGTAGCCTCATTTCCATGCATGAGGCCATTCAACAGGTGGCAGATTGCAGAGCTCGGTTGAACTAGATCACAAGTGACATGCAGGCAAAGTTTTCCTGTTTGACTCAAAGAGGCCTCCCCTCGCCTTTCACTATAGACCAAGAAATAGCAGGAGTGGAGCATATTATTGAAATGATCAAAGAGAAGAAGCAGGGCCTTTCTGTCTTCTAGACCTTTGATCAATCTCTGACTATTGAGGAGATCGAGTGATCGTACATCAACTGGCATAGCTTTTCTTCCAATTGGAATTGGAAATAAAATTATTAGGTGGATTGCCCTTCAAAGCAATCATCGATCTCCGACTGGCTCATGAACACCTATGAACTCTCTCTGCACCATCAGATAAAATATGGACCAATCTACAGGTCACCCTCTCAAAGTTGTGAGCATTTTGTTGTTGAGCCAAAGGTTTCTGGGGTTCTCCTTTCTGCAAAGCGAAAATCCCCTATAAGTCACCAGACTGTTCAATAAAAAACCGCCCATGCCTTGGCCATTTTCTTTTCCTTTGCGGCTATGCCTTAATTTTGTATGCTCACTATCTTTGGAGCTCGCCACGGGGCTACCTCATGAAGCTTTTTTCTTTGGCTTCATTTGGCTTTTTGACAGTCTCCATTTGCGTGCCGCGTGGCTTGTGTTGGCTGCTCTTCGGAGTTGGACCCACCTTGTCCTTTGCTTTCTGCCTCGTTCTTCGCTTTTGCTTGGAGCTCTCCACGTGGCTCCCTCTCGCGGCTTTCTATTGGGCGTTCTTGCTATTTTCTGTCGAGCTTCATCTGGAAGACACGTGGCATTTCTTTTTCATGCATCGGTTACCTTGGAAATACCAATGGATATTTTGTGCTTCCCGTTGCCGCGTGTCTTCTCTTGTTGCTGCATGGTTTTCCATTTCGGATCGTGGCTTCACTGGCGTATTGTTGATCGATAGATGTTTGCTGTGGCGGCTCGGATCATCTAGGTCAAGGATTGCCATGCATGGTCTGCTCTTCCATGATGCATTTTCAGGCAGTGGGTTGGCCTATATATGGGGCTGTGTTTTATTTTATGGTGGTTGATCGAGTTTAGCAAAAACTCTAGAGACATCGGGTAGCAAGCCTTTTGTAATAGCTATTTTTCAATTAAAGATTTTAGACTATGCCAAATAAATTCGGCCTCTCTATTTTCAGCAGTTGTTAGAACTATTAACCTATGCTATTATCTTTATTTTTGTATGAATGCCTATTCTTTAGTTTTTGTAAACTTTTATGGCTGAAAATAATACAGATCATGTTTCTTCGACTCTTCTATGTTAAAATAAAGTTATGCTAGATTACATTATACAAATTAGAGGGTATTTTGCATAATGAATGTTTGTGGAGGAAGATAAACTTAATTAACATCATTTAGTGGTTCGGTCCTTTGCATCTTGCACTGTGCTCTATCAAAATTCGTCTAAGACTTTGGTGCATCGCCTATAGTGTAAGCTTTACATTCATGTTATTCTCCTTATCTTTTTCCTCAACCCACTAAGCGAAGAGCCAGCTTCAATAAAATCTTGGAGGTCACTTAGCTAGCGCACCATGTCCCCCAATAGCTAAGTTTCCCATAAGACTGCTGCTACATGCAAAATTATGTGTCAACAATAACTAAAACAACTCTTAGAAGATTAGGACTAACTTCTCACCAATCAAGATAATTTTGCCTCACTCATAGACATAAGAGCTCATTTAGACTTGGGATGAGTGGGAAGGCCTGCAATGACAAGGTCATCTATCTTGTCTGTACGAAAGGTATTTGATTTCGCATTAGTAAGTATGAGGGTCAGGGATCAGTTGAGGCCACTAGGTTAGTCGGACCCTATGAAGGTCCACACCGGGTAACTCATGACGAGCTATGTGATGACACACTGTCAAGGACAATAGTTGGTAATTGTTCATTATGTGTATGGTTCTTGTAACATACTTGATCTGCTTTATATCTGGAAGCAAGGTAACCATGTTAGGTTTGTACTCAAGTTGTACTTATGTTGTACTCATGATGTACTTGTGTTGTACTTGTGTGGTACATGTGATTGGTTGTGTCAGTTTGGTTCAGTTATGTGTTAGCATGTGTCTAGAGGTAGATGTCCTTGGCTAGGAATCCTTGTTACTATCTCCTAGCATGCAAGGTGAACCCTTAGGTTCCACTTGGTTGGCTGTCATGCACCTTAATACGTTGGGATTTCTTCTTGTTTGTGTTGACAATATTTCTCATTGGAGAGCTCGTGGGATCCAATTACTCTTTATGCTTTTATTCATTTTAGTTGACTCTTGTAATTATTACCCCTCCTTTGTTATCGAGGCGGAAAGATGTAATTTGTAATCATGTTTATTGGAGTTGCCTCATTCAAGAAATGAGAGATGTAATCTTATTGTTTAACTATGGATAAACGAAATTGAAATTTATCTCTTATGCTTTAATGTAATTTATCGTGTATGGAATGTATGTGTTCAATTATTAAGTAAATAAATCTCTTGGTTTAGATTCATGTTTTTTGTTGAGGTACTAAATGACCTCTGTTTCGTAACCTTAGGGGTTGTTGGCATTGGGTAGTGAACTTGCATGTTAATTGTACTTAAACAAAAAATAAAATTAGTCTGTTTAAGTCGTTAATTGCAACTTCCTCTAGGGTTGCATGGCGGGGTGTTACATAATCTCCCCATTTACAAGGAAATATTCCTCTTTTGCACATTCCTCCTAAAAGGGAATATTCCCATAGAATATTCCTTCCCCTCTTATACATTAAAACTTTATTTTACACCCATTAAAATATTGAAAATAATATTCTCTCTCTTCACTCATTTGAAAAAAGGAATATTATCCCTCATAACAAACTTCCAAGACTTCTTTTACAAGTTAACTTACAAGACTTCTTGTGCAAGTTTTGAATGTGTGTTTGTTTGGAAGATTATGAACACTTGATTCTAATTTATTTCCTTGATCCATGTGATCATTGATTCTCATCCATTAATAATAATCCATGATCCATGTTTCATATCTTGTACACTTTTGACCATTGATTAACTTTTTTAATATTAATCCTTCATTTAGAGTAGCTTTGCATACACCCATATTAGTCATCTTATCATAAATCATGTTAAAATAGCTTGCATCATGTTAATTTAGCCTTAAATCATGTTTTCATATACATATATCATTGGTTTTGTCTATTCCCTTCAATAAAATTGACTGAAACAAGCTCATTATCTATGGAATTTGGAAAGGGTCACCATTCCACATCAATACAATACTAGTATCCTGATAGGATAAGTTTCAATGGATTAGAATAGGTGTTTTTGAAGCTTTCATGATTTAATATGTTAGTTTTAATTGATGCTTAGTTTATTTTTTCATTGAATGATCTCTATTGGGACCGATGTATAGTGGTGTAATTATACTTTGAATCATCATGGATCAAGTGTAGTCAATCCATAAAAACCCATTGGTCATCAGTAGTACATAAAACCAATAACATTTGATATCATAGTGCAAGTATAAAAGAGGTGTAATAGATGTGGATAATTTCCCATTAAGGAATAAAAATAATAATTTTGACAATTTATATGAGTGTATTTATGGGCAAGTGCCCTGATAATTCTTGTAATAGTTCTTACAAAAGGATTCTTATAGTTTATTTGTTGAGGTGGATAATGAATACATAGAGCTAGCATGTCTTACAAACCTTAAAAATTGAAGAAAATATAAAGATTAAAACCTCATTTCTTCAAGACCTGAACCCCTTAGTAACTTTACAATGATGTGGTATTTTATATAAATTGCATTTATATTTTTCATAAGGTGGATTTTATGATATATGTTTATAAATAATAATAAAGGTATAATTTAAAATTAAATTTATAAAATATACTCAAGAAAAACTATCTACACCTCTATCTAATTCTAAAAAATTTAAGCTAGTTAAAAAAAAGGAGCCTATAGTGTAATAAATTGTATGCCCTTTTAATTTCATGTATATTTTCTACCCACATTGGTGTCAATTTACTTAGTGTTCTTTTAGGATCATTTTAGCTCTAGCATTAGCTTTTCTCCCTCTTAGGTTTCTTAGGCCTTATTTTTAGGGTGACTTCTTTGTCACTTTTGGATTTCCATTTTCTTCTTATAACCTATCGTAGTGTAAATATTCTAGACACTAGAAGCTAGTATGGGAATCTAAACATAACACTACTATCTTGAGACAATTTTTCATTCAAAGGTTGTTTCTGAGAATTTTCAACATTTCATCTTCCCAAGTTAGTTGAAAGGATCAAAATAATTCCTAACAACTCATCTATTTCTTTATCTTCCATCCTCTTCTCATTTTTTAAACTAATCTATTATTTCTAAAATAAATACTTATTTTTCTCTTGCACTCTCAAGCTGACACAACTCTATACAACTTGTTATAACTTTCCAAATTACTCACATAATGTTCTCTCATAGCTCTCTTACTTTCAATGGATTCCTCATTCCTTGCATGTAAAATATTCATAGTTTCCATTATCATTATAAGCATTAATTGTGCCCTTTTATCAAATCACTTTTTATCATTGGTATTATTTCTTGATGCACTTATAACAAAAAACACACACTATCTATTTCTCTTTATCTATCTATGATGGTTTTTAAGGAGGTAGAAACAACAAAGCATTTATTTGATTAAGGAAAATCCAAAACAACCCCAAACTATTTTATTTTTTTCTCTTATTTGCAAGTTATATAGAGTTTGGAACTTAGTTTGTACATTTTGCTAGTTTTTAAACTCTAGCACAAGAAAATACTTTAATATGAGGATATCCATGTGACACATTGATTTATGAGGTAAAGACCTTCAAATTTAAACCTCAATTTCCTCACCATCTATATTTTTTATTTTTATATCTATTACATTCTTCTAGTAGTAGATATTTTCACCACATTATTTGCCTTCAAGTATTGTAGCTCTAGTTAAATTAATTTGAGTGTATCTAGTGGAAATTACTCTCAAAGAAACCTAGATTTCCTTTTTCAAAGTTAAATTTCTTACATTAAGACCTCCAAAGTTTAAAAAAACTGTAGTTGTGTGTGGCAACTCCTATCAAGCTGGAAAATATATCACACTACTAGATACAACACAAAAAAATTACACTAAAAAATGTGTTTGCATTATAAAGAAGTGAGCTCCTAAATTTGGGTGGAAAAATCAAACTACCCAATGGTGAGATATTTATCTCCTTGGTGTAAACCTAGAGGACACTAGGTGAATCTCCTAGCTAAGTTAGCTCTTGAGATGAGATAGGATAGTGGTAATGGAGAGGGTTTTTGTTTTGCTAAAAAAATTAAAAATATTATTATTTTTCTTAAGAAAATAAATTAAAAGTAAAGTTGTGGTGGATTTTTACCCACTTGTATGAAACTCCAAAAGGGGTTATAGGGGTGGTACCCTCATACACTCCTCTTAAAATAGGTGATGAGGTTTCTATGGCTCTACTCCTATCGCCTCCTTGCCATGGTAGGGGTACATGAACTCCATGGCCCAAAAAAATTAATTTCTTCTAAAACAAAGTATTAACACTAGGTTTCACTATGAAAGTGCCTAATATATACATATTCTTCTTACATTGTACTTTATATGGTTTTATAACTAAAAAATAGCCTATGCTACAAAAAAAATTATTTAAAGGTTTTTATTGTCATTTTAGGGGTTTATGTTCACTTCATATGTAATGATACAATCTATTTCGCCCTAATGTGATCAACAAAATATTGTGAAAAAGATAAAATATCAACAAAAACCTATAAATAATTGAAAACAAAATAATTTGTAAATTAAAAATTCTCCTTGAGATTTTTTAGATTTTGTAGATGTAATAGAAGCATAAAAATAATGATATCATACCACATTTTAAGGTTGATCATCATGATCATTTAAAAAATATAACATGTATGCAACATAAAATAAATTACCATATTAAATATGCATAATGTAAAATGTATAGAATAACTTTGCATATAAAGGAAAGGATAAGAAGGTGAGAAGGTAGGAGTGAAACTCTAACTACCGCACCATAAATGAAAATATTTAGGACTCTATAGATGATGCTAATGAAACAAAAACAAACTCAATTTTCCTTGACAATTTTATTTGTCAAGAAAATCAATTCAAATTCAAATTTCAATACTCTAGGATTGCTATAATCAACAAAATCTTCATTTTATCAAATTAGTCACACAATAAAATTTAAATTTAAATTTATTAATTCAATGGGTCTTCAATGGCCTCCTCCTCTAATCTCTCTACACACAACTTTCATCACCTCCTTCATATTTTTTGACACAACCTCCTTACTATGCTTCTATTGTGACTTTTCCTCTTGTCGGGTCAACTTCTCTATTTCCCACCATTCTGCTATCATTTTCCTTCACATATATTATCTCTCCATCCCATTGTCCAACACTTTCATTTATATATGCCTCCCTACACCAATCCTCTTTACCATATGTGGAATGACCTCCATGTCAAGATACCTCCAACTCTTTAACACTCACCCAAATATGCATGAACTATTATTTTTGTTGACTTTTGAACTTTCAACTATCTTTACCAAATGGTGTGGCATGGTAACCCTATATTCTCTTCTTATTTTTGTATAGTTAATTCAATTTAAACTATATGCAGCCCCACCATTCACTCTTTGTGCCTTCAATGACTCACCCTCCCCTACGCCAAAATTCTCCAATCTACATGTATTCCTTTTGTATCCTTTCAGACTAGCACCCCCCCTCCCCTTTTCATTTCCTTGCATGTCTTAAAATCTTAATTGGTTGTAATTTTTTCTATATATCCTTCCCTTCCATTTTAAATAAAACTTTATTATTATTACAACTATTCATTTTCCCCTCTTATGCATAGCCTCACCTATCTCATATGGAGCATTTCCTTTGTATTAGAATTCAAAGCATGACTTAAACCAATTGAAAGTCTTCATGTGCCCAACCAATAGTATAATTTTACACCCCCTATCTCTTCTAGTTTTCCTATGTAGTCCCCACTATTATAAATTCCATATGATTTTTTTTATTGTGTTCAAACAAATTGGCGTGCTCTCTCATTTACCAATTTTCCCCTATTTTTCTCTTTCTGATAGTCTGGATCTTCTCACCTTCATGACACTTGGTATTACTCCATTCTATACAAATATACCTCATTTCTTGTGGCCCCTTTACCTTCCACTCATGATTCCTTCAATATTTGACATGGCTCACATTTCCCATGCACACTATAAGTCTTCAGTTTTTATTGTTGACCCCACTTTCTTCTTTGATCAATTCTTCGAATTGGTCATTTAAAATTTTAAGAATTAATTTATAATATCAAACATATGTATACGTCAATCCTTAGGCTAAAATTAATGAAACTCAAGATTATAGTACTTTTTCAATGAGAAATGAGAAAAATATATTACCCATATTTTCCTCTAGTATCATAAAACTGAAACTGAAATACCATTCCAAAAATGAAAGACAAAATTCAAACCATGAATTCAAATAAAAAAAAAATTGGTGATGTGAATCACCAATGTACCCAGATGCCCTTGCATCAAACATGTTAAGTAGGAAAAAAATTCAGCATAGGCTCACAAAGGTGGAGTTGATTATTTGAACTACTCTTCCAAGTTGCGACCAACCTGCAATGAACTTTATCATTGAAGCTAATGCACACAATTTAGATATTCTTTCTCTTTATCATGAATCTTGCAAGAACATTCTCCATCTTCCTCCAACAACATGGAAATCTCTTCTTTCATCCCCTTGTGGAATCATGTCCACCAAGTGTCATCCTCCTCCACCAAATTAATCCTCCTCTCCTCGTCTCATTCATGTAATTCATTCCACCAATAACTAACCACCTCCACCAAGCATAACCTATGAATCCTCTACAACTTTTATATGCAGATACTTATCCATACACCAATCTACAATCGCATCTTCTACATTCATATTTGTAAAAAAACTAAACTTTACATTTACCTCATCCTTCTCCATGATTTCAACATCATCCTTCACTATGACATCATCCATATCATCATTACCTAAATTTTTTATTTCTTCACCATTTATTACAACTAGAAGCTTTTCAATCCGCTCCTTCTCTATCATCAATAATAAAAATTATTCTTTATCTTTACCATATTCAACCATTTATAATACAATTTCTTCCTCTTGATCAATATTTTTCTCTTATTCATTTTCCTTATCTTCACCAACTTTCCCATCAAATTTAGGACTCTCCAAACCTATAATATTATGTTCTTCAATTTCTCTCTTCTTTTCCTTTTTACTTTTACCTATAGTGGCTACTCTCACATCTTCCTTCCTCCACCCTCGATGGAAATGCTCATTCTTTCCACTCTTCTTTCCATCATCCCCATTCTTCTTCTTTCTCCTCTATACAAATCTCATTTCACCATTTCCAATATTTTTCTCCAATGCCTCTATCTTGGCATGGATCTTTTTGAACACATTGTAGTTTGGAAATGGGTGGGGGTTGAATCAACATATATTAAAACTTAACCATTCTAATCAGTGGATTAAACATCACATCACATTAGTTAAAAGAAGAGTAGAAATGAAAACATGTACAACACAAGGACACCAATATTTTTATGTGGAAAATCCAATGAGGGGAAAACCATGATGAGAGTTAACTCACAATATATGACGTTCATCGCTTAAGAGAATTACAATGTTGTTTAAGGCTCATTGCCTAAAGACTTGTAGACTAAGAAAATTAACATTAATTGCTTATGAAAGAAGCATCAAACATAGTTGATGTTAAAGAACCTTTTTTTGGCATAATTATTCCATCATAGAGACTTTTCACACTTCATATTCAACATAATTCTCAATTTTAATTCAAAATTCACTTATCCCTTCACAAATTATTTTTTATATTCTATAAATATATTTTACAACAACTCAAAACATCAACCAGTTGGCTTCAAGATGACCTATAAAGTGAAACATGTAAATCAACATAGGTCAGCTCCAAACATATGCATTATAAAAAGAGTATGAGTTGTGAATCAACACATGACATACTAGGACCAAAACCCATCTCAACACACCCTCCAAAGTAGGATTAATTAATCAAGGCTAAGCATAAATGAAGGAAACAATCTTGTTGGCCCAACAATGACAACGCCTCCAAAGCTACCAATTATTCAAATTTGCACCACTAGGGAGAGACCAAAACCTTTATGTGGAAAAATATGTGAAAATGGTAGAATATACATAATATCTCTTCAACCTTCTCCTAAAGAAAGTGGTCATCATATGCTAGTGCAAGAAGAGAAACATATTGAACTAATGAAAATAAAGCATCCCAAAAATAACTATACAACTCTGTCATATGAGAACTACACTTCTAAACCACAAAAATCTCAAATATTTACAAGAATGAATCCATATACCTCTATGACCATATCCTAAAGTCTTTACAATCACATCTAATAATTTGGAGGAATACAAAGCATTCCATTAGGCCTTTATCGACTTGTTTTTTCTGCAATAGAACAAATTGGGACTCTATCACTTACAGCTTTCACTATATAGGGTGTAATGACTTGAATTATTCAATATAAAAATTTTAAATATTTAACAACTTATCTTCTAAACTAAAATACAAAACCTTTCTTTGTGAAGGGATGCAAATCCAAATACCATGACTTGGTCTTAGAGTATACACTATGAATTCCTTAGAAAATATTCTAAACCTTATCTCCAAGTGTGGTACACTAAATATGAATTATATAAAAGTATACACATAGGAAACATATTGGAAGAAGTGTACCAACCTCTACATCACACAAATACATCAAACTAATCATCATTCTACCTCATATTACGCTACAATCTTGCACTAGGTGATATCTTTATACATCAAATATCTATAGAGTATTATATTAAATTTATCACACACATTTGACATCAATGTAAACCAATATTGAGTTGAAATTTGTGACAAAACATAATTTTAACAATTTCCACCTTTGTCATTGATGGAAAAACCCATATATTTATAGGACTTATCTCCCCCTTTGACATCGAGGGAAAAAGGCATAATATATTTAACTTTAATCAACCCAAAAAATATATAGACTCATCCTTACTATATGATTATTAAAAATAATGCACCTAACATGGATATGACAAAAATTGATGCTATTTACAAAGTATTTTGAATAAAAAAATCAAAAATATATTGCACTTCTTTGTAAAATTGTACAATGAAAAAATTATCTTATTTACACCTTTGTAACTTCTTTGGAAGGTAAAATATTATTGTAAATTACCTTAAGTTGCATTAGAGTTGCAACCCAATTTTATTTTTTTGAGGTGAGAATGTGCTTCGAACATTCAAACTACATACATAAGTCCTCAACCTCATCTAAACTTTCTAGAGCCAAACTTTTTGCTTCAAGAAGAAATCCAGATAATGAAGCAAGTCTCAAGTTTACTACTTAGCTTAACTAACCAAACTGATTATTTAGTTTCTCTCTCTAATCCAAAAGAAAAGACAATTGCAGATAAATATTTTCTATTTGATCCCTTATTGATCCATCCTTATCTTTTGATAAATCATTTGTTTCAGTCAATTGAGTAACTTGTGACTCAATGGATTCAATTTGGCGTTTGATGTTCTTGGTGGAACTTGGAAACTTTAAACAAAATTGATAGTGCAATGACTTCATTAACACAATTATTGAACATTTTCAAATTTTCTTGCAATTTATTGTGTGCATTGGCACATCTGTTAGATACTTCAACCCTTCTCTTATCTGTTACCTTTCTCAAAGCCTCTTTCTCAGCCTTTCTATCAATGTGTGAAGAATGATCCTTAAAAGAATACATTAACTTCAATTTTTTTCCAAACATATCGAAGAATCATCAATTAATCAACTCTTGTTCATTTGTTCTTGTAGAATCTCCTTGTAGAAGCATGCAAAATATCTTCAAGTTATAACTTGTGAAGGGGATAAATGTTTGAAAAGTCAACTTTCCCTTCATAAGTTGGGATTTGTATAAGTTAGGGTGTTACCATAGGTTGACACTGCATCTATATCCCTAGTAGGTCCTTGAAAGAATCTAAAGTTGAAGATCCCTAACTAATATCCATGGAAGCATCTTTCTTTTCAACTATCTTTTCTTTTGCAACCTATACATTCTTAAGATCATTCTCCTTATTATGGTGATCACTTCTTGAATTCTCTAGAGGGGGAATATTATGTTCCTTACAAGAAATAGTGTTCCCTAAAGAAGAGATACTCACTTTACCTTGATCTTTTGCACCTTGTGCATTAGTATTTTTTGGAGGAGCAATCTCCTCATTCTATTTGAAATTTCCATTTGTCTCATTACCTCCAGTCATATGTCACTCAAAAACTAATAAATATATGTCATGAGTAGAAACATCAAGCATATCATATAAATTTAAAGTATTTTAAGGATCTTGATCTTTGATTATTTCAGCATTCTTAATTTTTTCCAATATTTTTGTTTTGTTTTCTTCCATTTCTTTCTTCATCCTCTTTATTTCTTCTTTTATCTTTCCTTATCAAAGTATTTATTCTTTGCTTGGTTCTAAATACTTGTGCATGATACTAAGATAATTTAACTTTTTCTTCATGAGAAATAGATATACCATCCTTTTCTAATGATTTTTGCCTCATCTTAGCTTCCTCTAGAACAACTTCATTCCTTTTGTTACTTAGTACATCTTTTAGAATTAACAAAATTTGACCAATGATTTTATTTAAAGCCATATTAAATTTAGTTATATACATAGCTATTTCCTTTTCAATTATGATTTTATCAATAGGGGACATCTCACCGGAAAGAGTACCAAATTATTTCAGTGCATCATGTTATACAATTGCACTAATAGTAGCCTCAAGCTGTAGAGGCACATGCCTAGGTGTTTCAGGAGGAGCCTTCTTTTTTATCTTTACATCTTCCTTTCCTTTTTATTTATATGTGTATTCCTCTTCTCCTTGTCTTGTTCCCTTCTTTTTTTTGTGTAATACACAAGATTTCATTTCTTCTTTATCTTCACCATCATCATCCATATTCTCCAAATTAATATTTTCCCTTATTGCTTCATGCTTAGTTTTTGGCTTCTTCCTTTCTACAATATTGGTTTGTGATAGTACTTCAATGGCAACCCTTATTCTATTGGGAGGATTTTGAGCATGTTCAATTTTTTTAGAAAAGATAGAAGTAGATCTACTTGTCCTTCAACGAGTTGGTGTAGTACTAGTGGCTTAATATTCTTTTGCAAGACCCTCAAGAGAGACAAACACATTTTTTAACTCATAAATTATCTTCCTCGCACTCTTCTCCACCTTTTCTTCTAACTTCTTCTTGATTTGATTATTGGTTATTTCATCATATGTCCCAAACCTATCAACAATTCCATCCTTAGGTTTTTTAAGAAAATTGTTAGCATATGCAACCTAGTCAGGTCTGGAGATCTGATTCCTCCAGGGAAACATTGTCATCAATTAGGTTCTTAGCTTAAATACCTCCATATAATAGTTATCTTAATCTAGCATAAAGGTGATATCATTATTACATCTTCCACAACTTGTGAGGGTATTGTATCGCTCTTCTAAATTTCATTTTGAAATGTTTTAAACAATCCCCAAAACATTGTATCACATTTTTTGGTATCTAAAAAGCTACACATATGATCCCCAATCTGATATGCAACAAGGATATCCTTTCTCCAAACCACATTCTTTAAGCTAGGAAATTCCTTCACAAAATAGAATATAAGACAAATGATCAAGGTACCATATTGGAAGTTGTAGTGTGATTCCTCTATTCTATACAAATTGTCCAACAATTGTTGCTTGAAGAGCTCATAGAGATCATAATAATTTCCTTCCTTTACCATTTGATGAGTAGTTTAGATGGTTGTTTCAAGAGTATACCATTGTTTGTATAGTAAATATTATATGCAATACACATCATGGTATACCAAACCCCAAGGTTAGAGATGTCATCCACAATTAGGATTCTTTTGTTGAATTTAGCTCTACTGAGCTTCATGACTCCTTTATTATTTATGGTCTTTAGTATCAACATGGGTCCAATGAAACATAATCTAGTTACATCCTTGATAGCTTATTTTATGATTGGGTGGGGTTGATCAACCAAAAATATATCTTCATGAATCTGGCTCAAGGAAATTTTGACCCAGTCATCTTCAAAGAAAAAATAGGGAAACCTTTCAACACATTTAAGACATTTGTGTCCACATTCATATACTTGGTTTTCAACTCAAAATCATCACCCAAGAGATGATTGTATCTGAAATCTTCCAACATAAGATTATTGTACTCACTCTACTGAGAGTGACTATATATGCAAACATCTTTATAATGAATCACATTTCTCGAAACATGAGAGAATACTTCATATTTTTCAGTCCTAGTAGATATGTAAAGATTCTTCTTGAATTTTGGTCTTGGCTTCTCAATAATATCAATGAAAATTCATGTAGCCATGATATCACAATATAAATACTAGCATTTCACAAGAAAACCTAGAGAAATAATTATGACTACTATCATTAGGTTTTTCATGTAGCTCACTAAGAATATTCTTCACTTCTATATCTCTTGTACATACTTGATATCATTTTAATGAGATTAAGTAATCCAAAAACCACATAAGAGGCTTTCCAAAAATCCCTTTCTTTTTCCATAAATGCATTTGTACTTTGTTATGTAAACCCTTTATCAAAATTTGTGTGTATCAACAAAAATATGAAATGAAGCTCAGAACATCTCCACAAACCATTCACTTTCTCCAGAATCTCTATCAAAAGAATCATTGTTTCCTAGTAGTTCCACACACCAAAGGATTTGAATCAACACATCTTTTATGCTAAAATATTCTACAACTTTTCCTTTTTACGGGGGGAAATAGTTTTCCAAATGAAAACTCACATTGAGATAATGCTCTATCTCAGTTTGTCTTAGGATCCTATGCAAAATGCACAAGAACAGTATCATCCTTCTTCTCATTTTCTTCAGGTCATTTTTTTCTTTCTAAACCTTTTCATTATCCTTCTTTTTATGATTTATGGTTTCATCCTTCTTTTAGTTTTGAACACGTGGCTTCACAAAACCATTTCTACAAAAAAATTCTATATGCCTATCCTATTGAAATTTAAAGCACACTATTTTGTGTTTTAGAGAAAAATTATTCCTCCTAGCCATAATTTTTCTTTCTAAAGGCTTGTGACCAAAATTGTTAGAAGCATATTAGTATCCATGAAATTAAATAGTATTATATCTTTGGGGTACAAAGGATATTTTACTAGTGTTATCATCTCTTCTCTATCTAAAATCAATAGCCTTATGCTTGAATTTATTGCAAGAAAAACAATTCCCTTGAAATGATTGAGATTTCATAGCATTGTACCTTGGAGTTCTAAGTAAATTTTGACTCATATTACTTATATATTCATCAACCTTATGAATAATATTATTGCAAGAATGGTAATTACCATTGACAGATTAAGAATACCTTGTAGGAGGCAACTTTCTAAAGATCTTCTTATTGTTCTAGATAGGATTGAATCCACCTTCTTTCTTTCTATCTTTTTTCTATGAAATGATTGAGATTTCATAGCATTGTAACTTGGAGTTCTAAGTAAATTTTGACTCATATTACTTATATATTCATCAACCTTATGAATAATCTTATTGCAAGAATGGTAATTACCATTGACAGATTAAGAATACCTTGTAGGAGGCCACTTTCTGAAAATCTTCTTATTGTTCTAGATAGGATTGAATTCCTTTAGAATCTTTAGTGTAGGCTTTCTCCTCCTTTCTTTCTTCTTTGAATTTTTCATATAAGTTCACAGATGTACGAGTTGTAGGAGTTTTCGATTTTCTGAAACCAACACTAGATTTCTCTATTAATGAAATTTTAGACATAATCAACTCATCAAGAATTTTAGAATGTCCTCTTAGTTTTAGACCCTTTTCATTTTCCTCTTTTTCTTTTTCAAGTTCATTTCTTAGAGAGACAATCTCTTCCTTAATCTTTGAGCATTCAAAAAATTTATCATTAAGAATGGCTTTCAAAAAATATGTAATCTTCTTGCCTTCTTCAACCTTAATTTTAAAATTAGAGATCACAAACTTTTCCTCCTTGAGTTTAATTTTACATCTATTTCCTCTTTCTATTTGAGATTTTAATTTTCCATTTTCTCCTTTTAATTCTTTAGCTTGTGCCTTCAATTTGAAAGTCATTCCTTTGACTTTTTAACCATGTATTAATATTTTATGTTTAGTGTTCTTTCTTCATATAGATCTTCAAGAGTAGACCGGAGTTCTCATTCAAAATCTACCTCACAATCATCTACATTAATATCCTAACCTTGAGGCTCCATTTCCTCTAGATCTAGTTTTGGAATAAACATGTCATTCATTTTTTCCATGGACCCCATATGTTGAAGAGTAAGATCTACCTTAGATGTTAGTCTTCTCAAAGGAACCTGGCTCTGATACCAATTGTTGGAAACACTATAGTGCTAAGAGGGGTTGGGGTGAATCACCATATATTAAAACTTAACCATTTCCATTTCCAAATTAAACATCACATCACATTAATTGAAAGAAGATAAAAAATGAAAACATGTATAACACAAGGACACAAATATTTTTACATGGAAAACCTAATATGGGAAAAACCATGATGAGAGTTAACTCATAATATATTAAGCACATTGATTACAAAAAATACAATGTTTTTTACGACTCATTGCCTAAGGACTTATAGACTAAGGTGCATAACCTTAAGGCAAGATACAAGGACCTACTGTGTCTCACTATCTCAAATAAGGATATATGAAAATTATAATGAGAAACATGAACTACTTATGAATGAAGAATCCAACTTATGTTGATGTTGTAGTCCCTTTTTCATAATTATTCCATCATATAGACTTCACATACTTCATCTACAACATAATTCTCAATTAAAATTCACCATTCACTTATGTTGGAGTTGAGAAGATACAACACCACAGAAGCCCAAAAGATCTTTGCAAGCAAATAACCTGTTACAAGGAGAAGCAAAGAGAAGCAACAAAGGAAATTCTCAAGAATGTGGAGAAATGTATTCACCTAAAAATGTAAAATGAATAATGATACAAAATATAGTTTTCAACTACACATAGATGAAAACCCTAAAAAGGAAAACCCTAGGCTTGCACAATAATAATTAATAAAGTAATTAATTATTATACACCTAATGTTAGCTTAAGTGAAAAGAGGTAAAAGGGAAATTTACATAATTAAACAAATATTGTTTAATTAATAAAGTAAATACCCAATTACTCTAATACCCCCCCTTAAGATAGACATAGGGAGAAGCTAAAACCTAGAAGAAGCTACTGAAAGAAAAAGTAATGGGTCCCAGTAACAAGGCCAGATCAGGTACCCATGTACAAAATCAATGCAAACTAAATGAAATGGGGTAAAGGAGAAAACCCAGTGGGAACAAAACTCCTCCCCAAAATAGAATTCAAGGAAGGAATGCAATGCACTAATGAAATAAGGATAGGAGGTGGATAACATGATACCCCCCATAGACAACTTCTATCATATAATACATGTACAATGGTCTCCATAGGAGAGATAGAAAGAGAGAAGAAGGCTCCCCCATAATGAAGAAACTCCTTTCACAATGGTAGATGCTTGATGTAGAATCCAAAAAGAAACCTTAGAACCCTAGATTTGCTTCCAATGCAAAAATCTCAAAAGAAGAACAAGCAGCTGCAAATATGAAGCTCTGATACAATGTTGGAGTTGAGAAGATACAACACCACAGAAGCCCAAAAGATCTCTGCAAGCAAATAACCTATTACAAGGAGAAGCAAAGAGAAGCAACAAAGGAAATGCTCAAGAATGTGGAGCAATGTATTCACTTGAAAATTTAAAATTAATAATGATACAAAAGATAGTTTTCAACTACATATAGATGAAAACCCTAAAAAGGAAAACCCTAGGCTTGCACAATAATAATTAATAAAGTAATTAATTATTATGCACCTAATGTTAGCTTAAGTGAAAAGAGGTAAAAGGGAACTTTACGTAATTAAACAAATATTGTTTAATTAATAAAGTAAATACCCAATTACTCTAACAACTTATCCCTTTACAAATAATTTTGATATTCTATAAATATACTCCATAACAACTCAAAACATCAATCAAGTTGGCTCCAAATATATTCATTACGAAAAGAGGACGAGCTATGGATAAAAACAAACCATAAAAGGACCAAAAACTATCTCAAAAAACCCTCCAAAGGAATGTTAATTAATTAGGGACAACTATAGATGAAGGAAACAATCTCGTCAGTCCATGGTGATAACACCTTCGAACCTACCAACTGTTGAAATTTTCACCTCTAGGGAGAGACCAAAATTTTTATGTGGAACAAGGTGAGAAAAATTTACACTATGTACAATATCTCTAGAATCTTCTACTGAAGAAAATAATCATCATATACTAGTGCAAGAAGAGAAACAAATTGATTATATAAAAATAAATCATCTTGAAATAAAATATAAAAATTTGTCATATGAGAACATAAATTGCAGATGACTAAAAGATTTGAGACTTGTAAGGATGAATCCATATACCTCTATGACCATATCTAAAAGTCTACACAATCACATCTAACACTCCAAAGGAATGTGGAGCATTCCATCAAGCCTTTATCAACACTTTTCTCTACCAAAGCACAAACTAAGACTTTGTCACTTATAGCTTTCATTGTACAGGGTGTAATGACTTGAATTATTGAGTATAACACTTCCAAATATTGACCAACTTATCTTCTAAACTAAAATATAAAATATTTCTCTATGGAGGGATGCAGACTAGAATACCCTTACTCTATCACCAAGTATACAATGTGACTGCCCTACCAAATCTTTTTAACCTTATCTGCAAGTGTGGTACACCAAAAAATATCTATATCAAAGTAGACATGTAGGAAACATATTGGAATAAGTGTACCCACACCCACATCACACAAGTACATCAGATTGATCATCATTCTACCTTATATTGCACTACAATCTTGCACTAGCTGATACATTTGTAGATTAACTATCTTCAGAGTATTATTCCTCATGGACTATTATTCCCATCTCCTCAAACTTTTCATCATTCACTTTTTCCCAATATCATTCCCAAAGTAAAATTTGCACTTGTCTCCTCATGACCCATCCCATATGCATCTATTGAAATCTAATATCAATATACAATCCACATCACACTTTTAATCATTTCATATCTTCATTCTCTCTTGCTGATTAGGACTCTTGCTATCTGCAATAGACCTCACATGAGCTTCCTCTCTATTGTCTTCACACTTTTCTCTACCCACTAGTTTTGGCATATGCTACCTCATGTTTGGCACTTGACCTATGTGCTCGTAACCTCTAGGTATGATAAAATTATGTGAAAATGAAATAAACTCACTCCAGTTTTAGAATAATCTTAATTTCCCTTAACAATTTCAGTTATTAAACAAATCAATTCAAATTCATATTTCAATACCCTAGGATTGCTACAAAAAAAATAATATTTCTTTTATTAAATTATTCATATAATTACACTAAAATGTAAATTTGTTAATTCAATGGTCCTTCAATGGCCTCTTCCTCTGATCTCTATACACATATATTTCATCACCTCCTCTATATTTTACAACATAGCCTCCTTACAATGCTTCCATTATGACTTTTCCTTTCATCAATTCTTTTTCTCTGTTGCTCACCATTTTGTTGTCATTTTTCTTCAAATATCTTGTCTCCCCATCCAATTTTTCTACACTTTCATTTATATATTCTTTCCTACACTAATCCTCTTTACCATATAAGTCACAACCTCCATGTCAAGCTATCTCCAACTCTTTCACACTTGCCAAAATCTGCATTAACTATTATTTTTGTTTAGTTTTAAACTTTCAACTATCTTTACATACTGGTGTAGAGTGACAACCCTCTATTCTCTTCTTATTTGTGCATATTTTATTTAATTTAAATAATAAATAATCCCCCTATTCACCCTTTAGGCCATCAATCATTCCCCCTCCCCTACACCACACTTCTCCAATATGCATTTAAACCCCTCATCTCCTTTTGGATGTGCACACCTCGTCCCCTTTTCATTTCCTTGTGTGTCTTTTTTTCTTGATTAGATGTGTCATTTTATTTATATTATTCCTTATCATTTTAAATGATTTTTTTTTTATTATAACTATTCATTTTCCCCTCTTATACGTAGCCTCATCTATCTCATATGAGTCATTTCCTTTCTTTATATTTTAGGAAATCTACCTTTGTATTTGAAACATAGAAAAATAGGAGCTAGGGTTTCCCAAAATGGAAAAGTGGATCCAAAGAGGAGAAAAGGGGTCCTAATTCTCTAATTTTATTAGGAAATGATATCCCTACAAATAATTTACTAACTACCCTTAGTAGAATCAATTCTATGGAGGAATTTTCAAATTTCATTTTTGTGTCAGGATAGGGGTCTAGGTCAAACAACACTTTTCAGAGAAAAACTAAAAATAGAAAATCAACTCCAAAGTGCAATCTATCACTTGGATTTAGTAGATTAAGCATAAAAATGAAGGAACTAAGATTTTTTTTGAAAATATGGAAGGGATAAATGCTATGCACTTGTCATAAAACATTGTTTTTGCAAGCCTGATAGAGACTCATTCACCCCAGTGCAAATGGGTCTAGGTGACCTATTCTAAAAATCTTTAAATCTAAAATCTGAGTTTGAAACTTGCACTTCTTCCCTATAACTTTGAACCTTCACTCCTAATGGAACCCCTTAAATTTTTTTTCCATTTCCAAAATCTTGATGAGTTTTAGGATCTGTGGGTTTTATCTCATACTTTTGTATAAGGGATTTTAGGTTTACCTAATACCATTTGAAAAACCCTTGGAGTCTATATCTTCACCTCAGTTTTATTTTTCAATTGACTCCTTGTGTCAGTCATCAATCCTTTAAGTCATGACCCTTGACATAAAAACCTGTTGAGTGACTCACCCTATGGTCTTGTTTTATTGGTTGATCTTTTTGGATCATTATTTTTGAAATTTTCCTAAGTCGGGCTGAATATTTCCCACTGAAAAAAACTTAAGTATTTTATGTCGTAGGTGTCACTTTGTTGACCTAGATGGGTCCCTTTAGGGTTAATTTTTTTTGACATGTGCAAAAATAACAACCCTTGAATGTTGTTCGATCAATGCAAATAAATTGAACCATTGCTCGCATGCCTGTTCCATTTTGTCTCTCATTCTTTTATTCATTTAGGCTCATGGGCGAAGGCCATGTTCCCCTGATGATTGGTGGGCCAGAAATTATTGATAAAGGGTGTAGATGGTCATTAAAGAGGATCAACAATGGGAAATAAATAAAGTGGCCGTATCTGGATCGTTCCCCACATGCTCATTTTATTTTCCTGGTTATTAAAATAATCACATGGGCTAGCAGGTGATTGCCACCTATCTTCATTAATGATGGGACTGAGGGTTACTATTGCTTAATTTCAACTAAATGAATGATCAATAGAAGATGATGTGGATTAATCTTCACCATTCTATGCCATCCTTTATGGGCCCCATCCTTCCTACCATTTTTCCCAACGAGGAAGCGGGCATTTTCTGTGTGGAGTAATCTTGAGGATGTGGAGGCATAGATATGTGGGACAGTATTTAATTGAAATCTCAACATGGGACATGAGAAGTAAAATGTCTATTACTAATATGCATATATTGCATGTGCTTAAAATATCTTTTAATCAGAACCATAGATTCTAGATGAAGGATAAAGTTGTTGCTACCTAAGGAGTGTTTATGACAAGGCCACGAGATCTAATCTTAGCCTCTTCCCATCTTCCCATCTTCCCATTGATGAAATTTTAACATGAGTTATGGCTCATGGGGGAAAGGGAAAAAGGAAACATGGATCAAGGATATAAAGGAAAAGAGGTGGTGGAGCCCGCGTACTACAAACAAATGTTTCCATGTGGCCTCCTGTCATTTGGTAAGTGTTGTGGTTGTGCATTGTCAGATCTTTCATAATAACTTGATCAAATCCAGATCGTGAATCAATTAACTCTCCAAAAAATATTAGCAACTGGAATTCAAAACTTAGTTGAAGGAAAACAAGCCATTCTGGCTCACATGAGTTAGCCTTAATAATTGAAAGGACATTGAGCTACTAAAGTAAGGAATTACATGATTATAAATGTTTATCTTAAAGGTATACTTCAACATTAAAAGTATATTGAATACAGTCAAGGAGCTCATGTTTTGTGTAATGCCCCGCCATACAACCCTAAAAACATAGTTAAAAACATCATATAATATAACAGCATATAATACACACCACGAAGAAGAAATCTCAGATTCACAGGGCACTCACAAGCGAGTGATGCGAATCTGTCTCCTTCACCAATACACTCAACAAAACTGACACTTTCACAATACATCGAATATTATCATAGGCACTAACATGATATATTACTAGCATCATTATTACACCAATTAAAACATATAGCATAAATCATCAGATAACTCAAATCACATCACATAGAATAGTTCAGATAATTCAAATCACATCACATAGAATAGTCTATCGCATAATAAATGGCGATCAAATACACACAAGATAAAGTATCCAAAAGTATAAAGCAATGCAAAACAAGGACACACTGTCCAATCCATAAAGTAAAATGGAGGGGTGTTACATTCTCCCCCCCAAGGGTTAGGCTTACTCCTAGAAGCCTACACACAAGTAGGGATAAAACTCCCTCAAACAAATTGCATAAAAATCAAAACAAAACCTCGACCCCAGAGGGCGAGTATCCAACACTGCACTACCAACACCAAAAATCTCAACTACAACACCCCGATAACTAGACTAATGGTTATCAACCACAACATATGCACGATGAGATCTACATGCATCACCTACTGTCGGCTTAGAAACCGATGGTCCCTATCCAAATCAGAAGTGCTCCGATGCAGACAATTCCTAGCAATGTGGCCCTGCTGACCACATGAGTAACATCTAATATTACAAACAAACTCACTGCCTCCTACGGGTACAATAGATTGCTCCAAACTATCCCAATCAGTTGTAGATTGTGAACTCTGGGCTGGCTGTACCTGTCGATTGTGTTTATTGCACCACCAATTCCGGTTCCTTCTAGGAAAAGAACCACCATCATCCTGAGAGTCCTTATGCTTTCCAAGTGCACTCTCCTGCTGAGTCATCAGTGATCCAAATCCCTGAGTCTGACCCCATCGAGCACTAGACCCAACTATAGAACCACTACTAATCTGCACACCTGAATGACCTCCCAATGCCATAGTCAAGTTCTCCTCAACAAGTCATGCTTTCTCCACAACTGTCTCCATAGATTTGGGTTCAAAGACCCACACACCACCACTAATACGAACATCCAAACCTCTAATGAAATGTTCCACAAGCATACCCTTATCATCTCCTATTCCTGCGAACTATTTAAGTTCATAGAAATGTCTCTCATACTCATCTACGGTCATGGCTAACTTTCATAGGGTGTGGAACTCATCACCCTTGTGCTGACGCCAAAGGTCAGAAAGAAAATGGGCTCTAAATCGCTCAAGGAATATCTCCCAAGTCACAGAACTCATGTCAATGTGAAGTTTTTGTTCCTCAATTCTCCACCAAGTGGCTGCAAATCCCTGCATATGCATAATAGTGCATCGTGCTTTAGTATTACTATCAAATGAATGCATGGCAAAACATCGGTCAAGACCTATCAGCCAAGTCTCAGCCTCTAAACTAGTCCCAATTTCGTCAAACCGAGGTGGTTGTGATCGTATCAAATCTCTCATAAAGGACACTGCTAACACATCCGACTAAGCTATAACTATCTTAACAATAGGGTTAGCCTCTAGTACTACCTGTCTCAAACCTAAGAATGCCAAAGCCTCCTCAAGAGTTCTTCGTGCAACTTCGACCCTTGGAGGATCTAACTGTCTACCATCGTCCCCTCAGACATTCAGTGAGGCTTGATGCTCCTCCTACTCAGGTATAAGGGGCACATGAGGTGTCAAGTCATGTTGACTCTCCTCTCGACCACCTACATAACCACGTCCACATCCTCTTCCTCATCCACATCTAGGAGGCATACTCCTACACAGACACAAAAGGTAATAAACAAGGTACACTAGAAAAACCTACGCAACTAAGCTTAATGGGTACATCATAATCCTAGAGCACCCAGTATTTAAACCTAGGCTCTGATACCATGTGTAATGCCCTGCCATGCAACCCTAAAAACATAGTAAACAACATCATATAATATAACAGCATATAATACACACCGCGAAGAAGAAATCTCAGATTTGCAGGGCGCTCACAAGCGAGTGATGCGAATCCGTCTCCTTCACCAATACACTCAACAAAACTGACACTTTCACAATACATCGAATATTATCATAAGCACTAACATGATATATTACTAACATCATTATTACACCAATTAAAACATATATCATAAATCATCAGATAACTCAAATCACATCACATAGAATAGTTCAGATAATTCAAATCACATCACATAGAATAGTCTATTGCACAATAAATGGTGATCAAATACACACACAAGATAAAGTATCCAAAAGTATAAATCAACGCAAGACAAGGACACACTGTCCAATCCATAAAGCAAAACGGAGGGGTGTTACATTTTTTTTTCTCAATATTTTATCACATTGGAACTAGGGTTGTCAACCTACGAGAAAAATAGTAAGTCATTTATTTCTTTTCTTCTAGCATTATTGATAAGTTATGTTTTCTCAAGCTTAAGTCTGTTAGGGTTTTTCTTGGTTTGACTTTTTAAGGTTTGACATTCATAAAAAGGGAATTTTCTAATTCTACATTTGCATAATTTGTGCCAAACCCTCAGAAAATTCATAAGCCTTGTTTAGTTAAATCGAAAAACCTTGCTTTGTTGTAATTCTTGCATTATAGCTCCTAAAGTAGAAGTATCTTGATCTAAAGGGGGGGCTTCCACTCCCAAAAGACCTCTAAATAAAGACCTTATGGATCAATTACCACCTTCCACTAGTAACAAACCTAAAGGCCAATTGATTCCCAAAGGTCCTTAGATAGCAGAGGGTTTTTTTGATAGAAGAGGTTCTATCAGGGATGCCAGATTACCTTATACTAGATAGGAACTATTTTATGGTTGGTTCATGAACAAAAATATGGGTATCCTAGTAGGAAACCCTTGGAACTGTGATCTAGAAAGTTAATTGTGCCAAATGTCTATATGGATACCGATTTTCTTAAGGAAATAGCTGCTAATTATGAACCTGTCATGAGGACTATCAAACATATGATGGAAAAGAAATGGTTAAGATCACTAAGGAGGAATTGGGTCTTGTTTTCAATCTTACTAAATTGAGTGATGAAATGCATAAGATAAATGAAGATTCTCTTAGGTAGGAGTATGATAAAACCAAGATTTATAGTAGAAATTGTAGGATGAAATATTGTAATAGGATCACATGATAAGGAGCCTTTCCCTATTAACTATTTTGTTCCTTATTTCAAAAGGACCTTCTCTTCCATTTGCCAAATAACTAGATATGATCTTGTCTCTAGAATTCCAATGCCATGGATGTATATGCTTGCACATATCCAACATCCCTAATATTGTGTAGTGTATGATTATGCAATATTTCTTTATGAAATAATGCATGAGGAACTGGTAAGATTAAAGAAAGGTCAATTTGGGGTAAGATGCAAATAGTACTCACTACTAATGCATATTTTTTGTACAAGGGTGCAATTTACCTTGGACAAAATATTGACATGGAAAGAAAAAGGGGTGAGTTGGATCTTCCTGTGAAATGTTGCACCATAGTCTTGGAAAAAGATGATATGACATATGCTTGTGTCACATTCCATAATTTTTTTACTTCTAAACTAAAGAGATATTTTATTGTGAAGTTGTAGCCTATAATTCCCATTGCTCTACATGATTTATTGAGACCCAAGGAAAGAAGGCTTGAGATAGGAGTTGATCGTAATTGAGGAGATTTTATCTCACTCCTTGATTACACTATCTTAAGAGTATATTGTTCCAAAGTAGCACCTCACATTTTCCAAGGTTTGTGCCAAAAATATTTGGTTTCCTTGAGGTTATGTGGCAACTATAAAATATTAAAACATTGGAGAAGAAGATAAAGGAATTGGTAAAATCCTTCCATGAATCTCATCATGTCCTTCTTGCATCTTATTCAAAGTTGAATTGATAGCAAGGTTACAGACGTGATTTCTCCTTTTTTCTTTTCTTCATGCTTTTTCTTCCTTTCACTTTGTGTGCGTGGGCACAAGTTTTGAGGTAACTATTTGGTTGTACCTATTTTAAAAATTGGACCTGATCTCCAACAATGAATGAAGACTACTTTCATTTTCTCACATCTCCCACTTCTTGGGAATGCATTGTAATTGAATGAGATAATATTTGATGTAGTGGTCCAATAGGGATTTGACATGTGCATTTTCTAGCCTAAGGTCCTTTATTTCTATAAGAAGGAATTTGGGCTAGAAATTAGGGGTTTGTTGTTTATGCAATTAGCACTGTGAATTGTAAGGAGAATACTAAGCATGTTTTAGAGTTTTTGGTCTTACGTTTTAGATCTCATTGTTATGTATGTAATTTGGATAATAGTATAGAAAAATATGTACAAAGAAATGCCAATTACATGGCTATTGTCTCTCCTTGTGCTCGTTTTATGAGTTATGAATGAAAGTAATCCAGGATGACTTTTATTTGTCTCTATTGTTCACCAATGGATCTTTGATTTCATTCCTGCTTATTGATTCAATGAATTAATGTAAATTTTTGGATGAGATTACTACCTCATAAAAATCAAGTGCTAGGATACTGCTAAGTAGTATTAGTCATTAATGTAATGGGGGAAAAGTGTAATGCAATATCTCTTGAGATTATAAATTTCTATTGTTCAATTGGTATCTGGTTATATAGGTTGATTGTGAATCTATGCTTAGGATAAAGGAACTGGCTCATACAAAGTACTCATGGTTCAGTTTCTATGTTGATTCGACAACTAATCACTTTTAATTTATAAACTTTTATATGGATACCATTATAGTTGTTTTGTGTTGATCTCCCACCTTATCATGCTCTAAGAATAAAACATTGATGAATAAGTTGCCAACTTATTTAATGTATTAGGACCTTGATAAATTTTATGACAATTATTTTTCATTGACAATGTATTTGATTATAATTGTGTGAAGTTCATGAGCATACATTATGGGATAACCCTCCTGGGTTTTATAGAGCCCAAAGTGTAGGAATAGAAGTTTTGTAGATTCCACTTGTTGGTTGGCCAATCCCTTTGGAGTACTAATTATAAGAAATGCTAAAATCCATAAGTATTTATGGATATCAGTTTGGTTCTTACAAAATAACCAATAGATTGGTGACTCTACAAGGGATATATAAGTCTAAAGTCTCTAGTTCAAATTTGGCATAGTTAGAGTCAAGTGTTTGTTGGGATATTCTTCACCATGTGAAGAATAATTGGTTTAAATTTTTTTACAATTAGTCACATCACCCTCGGTCCTATGCATCAAGTCTTGTTTCATTCTATCACCTTGTGTTGGGTTATGTTTAAAATACTCTTTGAAGTTACAAGTATAAAGTCAAATTCCAATCACTTTATATTTCCTAGCATCTTGGGTGGAGACTTTGAATTCTCTAACACCAATGTAAAGTTAAGTTATCAAAATGAACATAAGAAAAGGGATTCTAAAATATTTGACATCATGAAGAAGACTAGAAGTTATGAAAAGAAACATCCTAAGCTAAAGACAAAATCTAAACTTGCTAAAGAGAAACAACCCACTTGGGTAAAGAAGAGCTTTGCATCAAGTAAGTTTGTTGACTCTCCTACTGAGGCATCTCCTACATTCAATGTTGAAGTGAGTAGTGATAGTACCATGAGAAGGCACATGAAGTTGAAGGTTCAAACATAGACCAAGGAAGTTTCCCTATTGAGCAAGTGTTTGATAGTGAAATTAATATTTCAAAAGAGGAGGATAAGTGGGAGTTTTGGGGAAAGAAGAAGTTGTCTAAGCCTTTGACCCTTGGAGTTGGTTTTGTTTTTAATGAGAATATTTTTAAGCCAAGAGGTGAATATCTTGGTGTATGAGTGCAAATTTCTCTTGAGGAAGATCCTATTGACTAGCCCTACTATACTCTTTCCCCAAGTGAGCATGAAGATGTCCTAGAAAATGATGAAGACATAGATAAAGGCATGAAAGCTATAGAAGAAGAAGAGAATAGATTGAGGGAGTTAAAGGAGAGGGAATATAGGATTAGAGCTAAGAAACTTGAGAGAGATGATACAAAGAGAAAAATGGAGAAAATAAGAGAAGATGTGGCTAGGCATAAAACCTTTGAGGAAAACCTTTTTAAGCTTTCCTCTAAAATGAACAATGAAATTCTTGAAGTAAAAAATCCAATGGGAACCTCTACTACTAATACCTGTACCACATCTGTCTCAACTATTGAAGAATCATATCCTCCTATTACTACTAAGAAGACATCATTTGTAGATTATGGGAAGAGACCCATTGATCAACCTAAGAAAACTACCTTCAATACCAATACTAGTACAAATACTACATCTACTGAAATCACTATGCAAAAGGCCAAAATCAGTCCAACTCCATCTACTGCACCTCTAGACCCTGATATATTGAGGTTATAGTTGAAGGGTAAAAATTTGTGAGAAGATTTAAAAAAACTTGAGATGATAGCTTCTAATGCAAAGATGGCTAGGAAATTTTATTTTCTTTAAATGTCCACACCTACTCCAGAGTCTTCAAGCTCTAGACATACCAATAGTGAGTCACAAAAGAAGAATTTTTATGGGAATACTCCTAGTGGAGGTGTATGAAAGGAGAAAAATAGTAATTCTTATTTTGAAGATGATGAGGGCAGCAAAAAAAGAAGTGGTGATGGTGAAAGTGCGAAGGGTAAAGATAGCAGCCAATCTGATAATAAAAGAGATATTCATAAGGATACTAGGAGGCCACTCCAAGTAGAAAGATACCAACAATTGTGTTTTATTGGAATACCTAGCTACCTTAACCCATTCCCTAAAGATTTTAGACTTGCTTTAGTCAATTCTCTAGTAATAATGCCTTGAGCGGTGAAGACCATCTCAAAGCATTTGCAAATGTTATGGATGATTTTGAGGTAGAGGAAGAAGATTTCATGATGAAGTTGTTCATGTAGTCTCTCATTGAAGATGCTTGAGAGTTGTATAGAGGTTTTCCTAGTGAGAGCATTGGCTCTTGGAAGGAATTCAAGAGAGCTTTTAGAGAGAAATATGGTGACAAGACTGATTTAAGCTTTATGTTGAATCAATTTAATAATATTTCTAAAGGTTCTAATGAATCTATTGTTGAGTTCAATACAAGGTTCCAGAAGTCTAGGAAAAGATTTCCTCCTCATTTACACTTGAATGATCATGTATGTATGATAAAATACTATAATACTTTTGATGCAAAAATAAGTTACCGTTTGTTAGATAAGGATCCTTAATCATTGAGGAAACATTTTAAGATAGCGGAGCATATTAAAAATATTAGTATATTAACTAGTAAAGTTGGCAGAAAAGATGATCCAAAATTGTTCAAAAGTTCAAAAAAGGAAGATAAGAGTTCAGGTGCTAAAGGGGAAACTATTGAGGACAAGCTTGCACACTAGTACACAAAAAACAATATATGACTAAATAAACTACTAAAAATTGCATATAAATGACTAATTTTAGTCATGTGACTATTAGTAGTTTATTGTTGGTCATTTATAATGCGACCAAATTTATGACTAAACTGTTTTAGTCATTGATTTAGTTGTATATTTAGTCATTAATTTAGTCTTTAATTTAGTCATATATTTAGTCATTACTTAAGTCATATATTTATTCATTACTTTAATCATTAATTTAGTCATTACTTTAGTCATATATTTAGTCATTAATTTCGTCATTACTTTAGTCATATATTTAGTCATTAATTTAGTCATTAACTTAGTCATATATTTAGTCATTACTTTATTCATATATTAAGTCATTACAAATCAAATCTAACTTAATTAATCCCCATAAATTTATGCATATAAACATCAAGTTTCATAGATATTCAAATGTTGAAGAAGCGCCATAAAATGAAGACTAAAATGATTGAACAAATATGATTGATCAGACAAAATCAAAAACATATTAAAAATCAAGAGGAGCCACAACACAATATTTATGAGTGGAGAAACGACGAATTTGAAAATTTACTTCATTAAGCCTCATTGGAAAATCAAAATCCCATTGGTTACATTCAATGTCTCAGTGACACTGTACAACTTACAAACACTATATAAATAGAATACTCCTATTTTCATATACTTATACTATTTTCCCCTTCCTTAACTGTAGTCCTTTTGGAAGGGCATGGACCTCCTATAGGGGATCAACCCATTTAATCCCCTTACAAATCTACAGCTTTTCCGCCGCTATTGGTTTTGGCTCCTCCAAACTCTTCCTCACTGGTATTCACCTTTCACTTCTCCATTTTGGAGTTGTAGCCTAAAAATAAGGTTTCAAAATTTGCACATCAAAAACTTAGAAAATTCAAATAATACAGAGGATAAAATCCAAACATTTTATTTTCCTTTTCCAACTATGGCACCCTAAACTTAGGTGCTAGATATAATTTTTCCTAGTTATCTGTTACAATTTTAAAAAATATGAATTCGTGCAAGACAACAAACAAATAGACAATATTCAATTAGTGATATACAACAACCTTATTCCTGAATAGTTGATCAATAGTTTTATTATTGATTGTAAATTTTTAATTGATACGCTTGAAAGTGTCCTTGCCTATGTGTGAATTAGAGCTTTGGATGAGGATATGAAAATCCATCAAAAGTACATTTGGAAGTAAATTTTTATCAGATATTGTAGTTGCAAGTTCCACTAATTATAATAAAGATAAATAGTTTTACCTTTCTGCATCAACTAATGCAATTCTGATAACTTTTAGAGGGTTGAAAATTCTAGCCTTTATCATATCAACATACTCACCTACAAGTTGCAACACAACATTAAACTTATTAATTAGACTCAACATCTAAGAAATAAAAAGAAACTTCAAACATTATAAATTTAGTAGAAAACCATCAATTTCAAAGATCAAAGTAGCCAATGCTTCACTCTCTACATCCTTTGCTACACTCAAAAGATGCCTTTGTTTCTGTGATAAATGCAACAAGAAATTATATTATTTGTCAAAACACATCACCATGTACTTATGAACTCAAGATCATTCAAATTGTAAAACTAATCGACATGAATACCTAATTTATTTCTATCACATACACTTTGGGTATACAAGATCATTGAGAATCCCAATTATTGAACTATGAAATTCAACAATGCAATGAAATTATATCTTAAGTAAAATGTAAATCAAATAAACATTACATGTCTCATATTATCAATTGATCTAAAATTGTATACACACCTTTTTCATATAGCTTAAGCACATCTACAATAGATATTTACAAAATTAATTTAGTGGAAAGGCTTTAAGAACTTTCAAGCAAATAGAATTCATAGGTGTAAAGCCAAATTCCACAACTTCTGCCAAAATCCTCCTTGCTTGTGTCAAAATGGGAGCTTTGAAAAAGATATGAATATCTATCAATGCATAGACAATACATGACATTATCCCTATAATAAATGTGGTCTATGGATTCCAATATTTTAGGATATGCACAAAAAGGATTTAGAAACTTTCAAGCAAATACAATTGGCAGGTGTAAAGCCAGATTCCACAACCTTTACCAGAATACTCCCTATCTATAATAAAATGGGAGCTTTGGATAGGGTATGTACATCCATAAAAGTATAAAAAAAGGTGGATTTATGTAAGATATTATCGTTGGAAATTCTTCATTAGATATGCATGAAAAATGTGGAAGCATAGGTAAGGCACATGAACTATTTGATAGAATGCCTCAAAGAGATGTCATCTCATGGAATGCAATGATTGCGGGTTTTGCAGAAAATTGTTTGTTGAAAAGGATTTCAAAAATTTCAAATGAAATGCAACTCGCAGGTATGAATCCAATTTGTTTTCCATATTCCTCCCCACCTTTACCAAAATGGGAGCTTTGGGACAGGCTATGAACATGCACCAAAGAATAATGGTAGGGGAATTTTTGTTTGATGTTATAGTTGGATATGCTCTAGAAGACATATATGCAAGATGTGGAATCACAGACAAAACACCTAAATTGTTTGACATAATGCCTCAAAGAAATTTCATTTCATGGAATGAAATGATTGATTGCAGACTGTGCACAAAATGGATTTTGCAAGGAACCTCTCAAAATATTTGAATTAACGAAGCACTCTAGAAAAAGTAGAAAAGCCTTAGAATTGGAAAAACAATTTCTAAACATTTATTTAAAATAACTAAAGAAAACAACTGAAATTCAATCAAACTACTTAGAAAATTCCCTTAGGTAAATATGGTGACATTACAAATTTCTAGTTTAAAACACGACTTGAAATTATATATGACAAAGTAAATGAACCTGCAATTCAATGCTAATACCATGAAATGGATAAACCATCTTTCACTGTCATAGGTTCCAAGATGTTCTCCATGTTAGACCATAATAAATTCATATTAAAATATATATTCAAGTTATAAATGTATTTATTCCTTGAGCTTTTCAAAGAAAACGACTATTAAATTGATACTAGCTATGTTTGCACATGATATTTTTTGTGTGCAATAGGTGAATAAGTTAGTTCAAAGCCAAAAATTACAAGCGTGACCTTTTTTCATGTTGGAATGATAGTTTATGGTGTGGATGGAAGGGTTGTTAGCAAAAACCCTTATGACAAGGACTACTCATGAAACCCATTTTGATGTTTGTATGAGATAAAGTTTCCCCCAATATCAAGGAGGTACCATTATCATTATTAGATTTTCCGATTAATGAATAGCCAAGACCTTGATGTCTATAATTTTCTTGAAGTTGTATAGGTTCTATAATTCCTTTCTCATTTAGGCCTGTTCCTTTTCCTTAATAATACATTTTCTCACAAATTCTAGTTGCAATGGGGTACTTTTTATTTTGGAAGCAAGATGCTAACCCATCATTATTTAGTCAAAAACCTTTACTTCAAATTTTCTCATCTATAAGAAATCCTATTTGACAAAGGTAGATGATCCTAGTTGATAGGATGTAGCTTTATTGACATGTTGAATAGATTTTTAATTAATATCTTTGGTCTGATTTTGTGACATATTAAATTCAAGTGATTCTGTTGGTGCTTCCAAGTGTATATCAAAACCGTCTTTATGGTTAGCATCATAGAGTCTAGTGAATTTAGTGATAGTGTAATACCCCTCCATTTTGCTTCTTGTGTGTTTGCTTTATGCTATGTTTGGGATGTAGCTACTATTATACTAGACACACCTGGTTGTTTGTGTTTTGATCGCTACTATTGAGCGACATTGATTATTGTGTGATGTGGATTATCAGACTATTTTTTCACATGCATTATGGATTATTGATGTTAGTAGATCTAGCTTGAGATATTGTATTACGTAAATTCTGATTATAATGTAATGCCAGTCTTTGATGAGTGTATTGGTGAAGAGGACGGTTCACATAACTCACTTGCGAGTGCCTTGTGAATCCATGATTTCTTCTTCACGGTGTGTATTATATACTGGATATACTATATTATGTTGTTTACTTGGTTTCAGGTTGCAGGTACATGACATCGATTCCACCTGGTTTCACAAGTTTGAGCATGTCGATCCAACAGTTAAGTTGAAAGGGAGATAGTAACTAGGTAACATGTGTCAGGTCTATGCCCTAGCCTCAATGTGTCACCAGTCTTGTTTTGTGAGTCATAGTATTTGATTTAATATTATGTGATTTTATGTTGGATGCTTTATTATTTAATCAATATTTTTAGAATTATTGCATTGTTGAAAATAGAAGTTAATTTTAATATTAAGCGAAATTTATGCTTGGATGAAATATTTATGTTGATTATGAAATTGTATTTAATTAAATTTTAATTTATTTAATTAATTAAATTAATCTTGGAAAAGGTTGAATTTAATTATTAAATAACTAAAATTAATTAATTGAGCTTATTGAAATAAATTTAATTTAATTTAATTAAAAGAATTGAAAGAAAAGTGAAATTGCATTTGAAAATCAATTTGGGGTTTTCGAAAATGGAAAAAGGAAATAAATATCTATTTTCAATTTGCATGTGTTTGAAAATTAGGTTTGTGTAAGATATTTTTGGATATATGTGAATTGCATGTATTTGATTTAGAAGAAAATGATTGGAAAAGATTTTATGCACGAGAGAAAAGGAATTTTTGGAAAAACTTGCACAAAGAAGGATTGGAAGCAATTTTGGATTGTAGAGTTGTTTGGAGAATTATTTGTTTGCAATTATCAAAGTTCTTGGATTGGATCCGTTGCACGTTTGAAGAAATTTCAAGAATTCTTGGGAGGAAGCTTGCATCAGATATTCATCTTCATCTGTAGCTTTGGATTCCAGGTTTTGTCTTGTTAGATTCATTTCATATTATATTGTTTGCAAATTTGTTGTTATTATCATTTGTGAATTGGAAATTGTTGTTTGAATCTAGATTTAATCCAAATTTGGGGAAAACCAATTAATTCACTATAGGGTTTTATACAATAAATGGGGAAATCATTGATTCTTGTTTAAATTAATCATTGATTGAGTTTTCAACATTAGGATTGTAGAACGAATAATTTACCTTTTCAAAAATATTTAGATCCATTTTCAAAACAAATCTTCGTAGAAATTTTTATTGAATAATCAGGATCCATTTTTAAATTTTTTTTTTCTATTTGTTTTAATTATTCTTGGGAATCTAAAAGAATGTCTTCAACAAAATCAATTTTAAAATATGTGAAATGGAAAATCATTCTGGAGAAAATTTAAGTATATTTTCTGTGACTCTAATTCTTTTGTATTATTTTCTTAATTTTACCAGTCATAGAAATTCTAGTAAATATATATATATATATATATATATTTATATATTATATATGTTTACATATAATATATAAAAATATATATACATATATGATAAATTATTTATACTATCAAAATACCGTTGATGAAATTCTTTTATTCTTGAAATCTCGTACTGGCATTAATGGTGGATATTTATTGTTTTGAGATTCTATTTAAAAAAAAAAAAAAAATCTAAACCACACAGTGGATGGTGGTCATGACCCCACCGCCCACCACACGCATGTGACATGGTGAAGTGCTACACATGGGCCAACACACCCACCATTTAGGGGGACGCGCTGTCCCATGGGAAGCTCCACCCCCAAGTTGATGTTAAGGGTGCAGCCGGTCGGTACAAGGTACCGCCGATGCACTGTCATAGTTTCTTTGTTTTATTTATTCATTTATTTTTATTATTAAAAGTTTCTTTTACTATGGTTTCTGGTCACATCACCACTAAAATTATGAATATTAAATTTGTATTGTAAAAGACTTTACTTTTATTAAATTTGTTATTGTATAAAGTGTTTTTTTTTGTGTATAGTAATCAGTGAATATTTTATATTAAATATTAATATATAATATTTAATATAAAAATATTTCTTTATTGGGGAATTAGTGTTTGACTATAATCTTTATCTAAATTTAATTAATTTAACAAATTGGTAATTTTTAGTAAAACAGAAGGTTAAAATCATTGTTTAATTGTAGACTTTATTTTAAATGTAGTTTTGAATATAAATATGATATATGTATTTAAATATATGAAGTATGCTAAGTATATTTTAAGTATATTTATATATTTAATATTTTGTTTAAGGCATAGGAATGCATGTAAGGTTCTTTGAGAGAAATTTAAACTAATATGATTAATGTTCATGATTAGATAAGGTTGAGGAAATTATTTATTTTAACGAAAGAATTAATTGTTTTAATGGAAATTTGTAAGGTTATTATTTTTAATCTCTGAGAGATGCATTAAATAGGGAATGGATTTAAGATATCCGAAATTAGCGTATTTCCTTGTCTTTGCCTATTGTTGTTATCTTTCCTTATATTCATGATGGGGGAAAAAGGGGTTTTATACTTATTTGTGTTAACCCTGTTATCGTGCTTTGATGTTGTCATTGTTTTCTATTGAATGAGTATGGATTTAGGAAATCCAAATATTATATTTGAAATAAGACTTGAATGCTTATTGTAGCTATGTCTTCATGTTGTAATTTGGGATATGGGATTAAGTGTTAGTCCAAAATCATAAGTCTTCCAGAAGAACTTAGAGGATGAGGGTTGTTGAATCTTTGTGCCATCCATTTGTTTTCCCTTGGGTAGTGCATGGTATCTTTTCAGTATTTACCCGGTTTCCACAAACGGGGATATTTTGTGCCTCCTGTGAAAGGAGTGGTCTATGTTTTATGTTGCCTCCTATGAAAGGAGTGGTCTATGTTTTATGTTGCCTCCAAGATGTTTGGAGTGGGTTCTATTATTTGTTTCCTGCTAGAGTTGGAGTGGATGTTTATTCCAGTTTGTATGCACTTGGGTTTCCCTTGGTGATTGGTTTGTGAGTGTGTTGTCCATTAGAAGGGTGGATTTTGTTAGGGGCCGGAGCCCAAAGAGGTAAACTGAGTAACCTTCGAAAGTGTTTTTGATAAGTGATAATTAAAGTAATGTACTGAGAAGATTAGGACTAACTTCTCACTAATCAAGATAATTTTACCTCACTCATAGACACAAGGGCTTGTTTAAACTTGGGATGAGTGGGAAGGCTTGGAATGGCAAGATCAACTATCTTTTCCATACGAGAGGTAGTTGATTTCACATGAGTATGTATGAGGGTCAGGATTCAGTTGAGGTCACGAGGATTACCTGTGCTGGAGCCTATGAAGAATGCCTAGAGGAGATCTCATGACTACTATGCGATGACACTCTATCTAGGACAATTGTTGTTTATTGTTATATGTGTATGGTTCTTTGAACATACTTGATCTATTATATGTCTGGAAGCAATGTGATCTATGTCAGTGATGTTAGTGTTGTACTTATGTTGGAATTGTGTTGTACTTGTTTATCGCTTATGTTTGGTTGTGTCAGTATGAGTCTGCCTTTGGTTTGAGGTAGTAGATTCCTTGTCCATGTTACTTTGTTACTATCTCCTAGCATGGGGGGTGGGCCTTCGGGTACCACTAGGTTGGGTGGAACATGCACCAAAACCGTTGGGTCCCCCTTTGTTCTTCAGTTCGTGGAAGCGTTACATCTAGTTGGACAGCTCGCGAAAATTGTTATTCTCTTCTTGTACTATTGTAATTCTTCTTGTATCAGTTGTATTTACCCCTCTTGTTGTTATGAGGTGGATCTTGTAATTATTACTCTTATGTATTTTGACTCATTCTGGGAATGAGGATTGTAATCTTGTAATGGTTTATGTAATGGAATTATGTGATGGTTAATTTATTCTTATCTTGTATTTACTTATGTTAAATGAATGTCATTCTTGAGTTATTTAATACAATGTAATTTAGATGATGTATGTTGATGGTAATTAAGTAATCTCAGTTACGTAGCCTTAGGGGAGGTTGTCAATTATAGGTGAACATGTATGTATAATTCATCTTAATAAAAAAAATTAGTACTCTTTTGTAGTGAATTGAAACTTCCTCTAGGGTTGCGTGGCGGGGCATTACAGATAGCTTGATCATTTACAAATATGTCTAGAATAGGAGACTCTTGTTCTAGAGGAAGATCATCTATGTGTCCCATGGATGCAAGTGTATCACTTTCAGAAGTGTTGATATTTAGATCTTAACCACCAAAAACATATACAAACAAGGGAAAGAGAATTCCCTTTACTAGGCCCTTAGGGTTTTCCACCCTAGGAACACTTGGTGTGTGAGAAAGACTCTCTTTCCACTTTGGTGATATGCTTTTGGTGATTTAATTCAAAGGGTAGGGGTTGAATATGGTTTGTGATATGTGTGTGTTGTGTGGCTAAAATCTGAAAATGAAATGATGCTAAACTAATCTATGAAATGTAAACAAAGCAATGTAAACTAAATATAAACTATCTAACCCATATGTCCTAAATGAATGCAATACAGAAAGTAAACAAAAAATTCAAGACTTATGCACTTGGAAATGAGATCTTGTAGATGAATGGCCTTGGAATGCTCTCAAAATGGTCTAAAATCGGGAGAGGCACACTTATGCCAAGTAGGGCGACCTAGTCCACTTGTCGAGAAAATTTGTCGGAGTGGGTACCTAGAAATGTAAAAATCAGGAAAAACAAGCTCAGAGGGACTAGGTCTCCATTATGGGTGACCTAGTCCTCTTCTAGTTTTTTAAGGATATGAAAGTGGGGATTGGAGCCTTCGGTCTGCACTCTTGACCCCAACAAGTGTCTAGTTCAAATTTTGAAGAAAAATGGCTGAGAGAAGTCTCCAAGCTTGAACTAGGTCTTTGTTGACTTGAATGTATTTTATGAGTTGAGAGAACCTTCTTGGCACCTTTCTTCTTGACAAACCTACATAAAAAAACACCTACAACACACATGCAAAGAGGATACAAAGGTTAGGGTTAGAGATTAGGGGTTTTCCTTAGTCAAACCCCTTTGATGATAATCAAATTCAAATGAGAAATAAGGAAAGGAAATGATGATTTAATGATACAACAATGTAAACACTTACCAAATCTATTTTTTAAGATATTTGCAACATGCATGAATCATCTCCAATAGAGATTGCCTATGAAACCCTTGTGGTTGATTGCTTGCTTTGGAATCTTGAGAGCAAGATTGATTGTGTAGATTGAGTGAAGGTGGAAAAATGAACTTGTTAGAGAGAAAAATGAGGATGAAAACCCTTATTTGTACATGTAAAATCCTAATTTCCCCAAAATGACTTATGATAGGCCGACCTTAGGGTTTACAAGGCAAATTTCCACAAGATTTATGTTTTAATTTTGAATTTTAAACCAAAAAGGACTAGGTTTCCCAAAGTGGTGACCTAGTCCACTTGGGAAAATCCAAGTGGTGGTTGAGAATCAAATAGTGATTAATGAGGTCTATTAGCCTTGCTTCCCGAAACACACTTTAATCAAACCTAAAAGTACATTAAGGGGACAAAATTAGCATTGAAAAGGGTTAATTAGTGGATGATAAGCCTAGATAAGTGTTGTAATGCATTACAACACTTTACATCACTTTTTCATAAGGCTTAGAAAGGTGTAAGAGGGTGTTGTTTAGGTGAATTATGTTGAAAGGGTCTTAGAAAAGTGAGGAAATGTGTTACAACGCTTCACAACACCTTAGTAAAACACCATTAGGTTATTGTTGGATTGCAAGCTTACAAGGTTGAATCAACATAAAAAAAGGCCAAAATGAGTGAAAAAGTGCCAAGGTATACACTTTTTGGTGACACATTTAGCCCCAACTTTAGTGAGAGTATGAACTTACTTCAAAATCACACTAAAGTAGCTGAATCATGCATGTCAAGTGGGATCTAATGTATTCATGCTAGGAAGATTAGATGACATCAATCAAGAGGGATGATCAAGCTCCCAAGATGAAGATCCCATGGAAAACAAAACATAAGTATAAAATATCACACAAAGAGTGATGTGGAAGGGTGGAGAAAAGTTAGATCAAGCTGTGACCATTTGTCTAGCTAGGTGTGGATCAGATCTCGGTTGTTTGTTTGAAAGAGAAGGATGTACTCACTCTGGGCCAATGAGACTTTTGGTAGTCCATCAAGTGATAATCCCAAAAGGTGGTGAGATACATACACACGGTTGGTATGCACTCACACACAAAAGTGTGGCTATGGGGAAAGTCGTGCCACTAGTTGGGCTTCTCTCTCAATCATACCAAAGATATACCTCTTGATAACTTTGATACGGTTCCACAAAAGATAAGGGTGCAGTTCATGAGATAAGCAAAGCCTTGGATTCTTAGAACTCATGAAAAAGTGCAATATGGAACCATAGGCATGCAAGTTGTCTTATGTAAGGTGGCCATGTATGCATGAATGGAAAAGGTGTAAAATGGAAAAAGGTAAAAGGGGTGTTTGAAGAAGTCTTTTTTTGTTCATGCAAGGTATTTTACTTAGGGATCATTGCATTCTCCAAGAAAGGACCAATCAAAGGATAAAAGATTCACAACTTAGGGGATATAGTGCATCACATCAGGCCACTAAGAGGAATGTAATATGCTCAGATAGGTCACTTTCATGAAGGAAATTAAAAACAATGTCATCCACCAAGTGAGAGACTCATCGTACGAAGTACCAAGGTTTTTCTATGAACAGAGGAAAATGAAAAAGGGAAATGATGTCACTGTATGCCCCCACTTTAAAATAATTTCTACACACTTCTTTGTGAGAAATTTATTTAAAGTAGAGAAAGGAAAGAGGGGATACATATGTCACATGCAAGCCAACTTAAGACATGTCATCCACATCCCAAGCTTTCTCTTGTATGTTCATGAGATGTTAACATCTAGTCAAAGGATGTAATGAAAAGTGACATACAAGGACAAAGCTAATGAACCCCTTGCCCCCACTTAGTGCAAGGAAAAGGTGAGTCGAAAGGATGAAGGTATATGTTAGGGAGAGGAATTACGTGCTCCCATAAAAGGGAGAGAACCAAGCTCCTTGAGATGCTTGAAGTTTAGTGGTTGAAGGAAATGGAGAGGAGGGAGGTAACCCTAAATATTTCTTGAAAGAGTATGATATGTTAGTTTGCGCTAGGTGTTCAGTGCATCCATGTTGAGGAGGGAGATGGTAACCGATACCATAACAAAAATCCAAGTTAGATGAAGGGATGAGATGTTGTTGAGAAGGATTGGTTTCCATACAAGAACTCAAATCCTTGTTAGTTTTATGTGTTGTTACTCCATAAGGGATGGGAGGTATATGGAACCCATCACCAACATGGGGTAATTTTGTTGATGTGGAACCAAGTTGAGCATAGAATACATAGGGTGGTTTTGGTGTAGGTCATGAGGTTTCACATGCTCCTTTAAAGGGAGGCATAAAACCCAAATCATTATTACAACTTGTATCTTAAAATTAATTGTATGTATATGAATCTTTAGACCAAGAGGGTGAGATTTTGGAAATGTAATCAAAAAGAGGTGTAGAATCTAACGACCTCTAATTATCACGAAAGATTTTGGTTGTGGGTGAAGGATTAGCATCAAATTGGATAAATTTGGATCTAGAAATGAAAGGATTAAGGGAGTTGGGAATGTTGTGATGAGTGGATTCATATCTTTGGTCATCTGCATTCACCATCTATATCTTGTTGTTGTATTCAAATTTTATTATACAGGGAAGGGTAGACGAGACTTGTTTCATAGCATGAATACAGGGTCTCCCCAGGAGAAGATTGTATGGAAGTGTTCCTTGCATGATATGGATAGGAGTAGGAAATACTACTGGTCCAGCCACAATAGGTAATGTGATCATCCCTAGTGGTTGCCTATTAACATTGTTGAAGCCACAAATATGAACATCATGATGTTGGATAAGATTTTTTTCCATGCCAAGATTGTTGAGGAGGCCCATGCTACAAAAATTAATTTCAGCTCCATTATCGATGAGAGTGTGCCTGACTAGGTTCTCATTAATGATCACCTTTATCATCAAGGGATCATTCTTGTTTTGAATCTCAATGGAGGGTAATTCATGTTTAGAGAATGTGATGTCAGGTTGGGTTACTTGCATGGGATGAGAGGAGGGTTTGAGATTGTTCGATTTTATGTAAGATTCAATCTCCTCTTTTTGTATTTACACTATTTCTTGAAATAAAAATTTGACTGTAGGTGAAAGTTGAATAAGTTTCCATACAGATATATCAATAGGAGCCTTTTTAAGGTCCTCAACACTAGGAACTCTACGATAAGAAAGGGTAATGGCATAGGAGTGATGTGTGATCCCCTAGATGTTTGAGTCACTAAATTAAAACTTAGTGGATGCGAAACATTATTATGAGTAGAGTGCATCATGGATTTCAAGATATCTCTTAGTTTTTTATGTGACTCACAAGTGGGAGGAGACTTAGGAGGCTCATTAATTAAAGGAGATCCCACTTGTGTAGTCATAACCTCAAGAATCTTGTTTTTGTGTTCATGACCGGTTAAGGAAGGGGATTTGAATTTCACATGATTATCTTCTCCTAGGGAAGGTTTAGGTTTTGAAGGATAGGTGTCAAGGTTCACACATTCTTGCACCATGATAGTCTCCCTAGAGGGAGAGTTGTCAAGAGAACTACAAACTGAATGTTCTTCATATTCAAAGGTTTGTTCTTCTAAGAGACCTTTATCACAAGGAGGGTAATGATCAATGGTGGGATCATCTTGTTTAATAATGGGTTCCCTAGGAGAAGAGGGAGAACTAAGATACTCATGACTTTCATCAATTCGAGCTTCTATAGACAAAGTATCATCCTCGCACCTAGAAGAAATACTAGGAGAAGGAAAAAAATTATTGTCATGATCCCTTATGGTATTTTTTTCTTGTTTGCTAAGAGAGGTAAGAGGAGAGAAACAATGAGGATTCTTAGAACTCTCATTAATTGGTTCTTCTAACACAAAAATATTTGCATTACCAAGAGGAGAGAGATGAGGGGAAGAACTAATATGATTGTTTGGAATGTCTAAGGTTGTATTCTCTATCACTAAAATACTCTCATAGGGAGAAGGCATGGCAAGTTTCTTAGCATATCTATATGTGTACAATACTAGAATTGTTTAAAAAAAAATACAAATACATGTAACCACTTAATGCACCATTTCAGCAATATGAAAAATGTGGACACAAATATACATAACATTTTCATCCAATGTATGCTAAGTTTGAAGAATGTAAACAATGCATATGAGATAATTAAAAGTAATTTTAGTAAACTTATATATAGTTTTATGAATGTATACATTATATGAGAAAAAGTAAAAAGTACTTTAATGAATGTTATGCACATTTTCAGAAATGTAATCATTTTGCAGATCTAATATGGAAGGTATATCAAAAATGACCACCCTAAATTAAAGATTTGGAGTTAAAAGAATAAAACCTATGTTCTCAGAACTTTCTAGATTTATAGTATATGGTACTAGGAGGTCTGGGAAGTACAAAAATAAGGTTTCTGATGCTATAATAGGTAGTTAAAAATGTGACTTGGGACTAGGTCGCCCAAAATGGTGAATTAGTCCTAGTAAGGATTTTTTTTCATTTTTTTTGAGTTTTCTGAGTGGTTTGGAGGTGTTTCAGGCTATGTGATATATTCCTAAGGGGAAAATGCAGAATTTTAGAACTTTTTAATGAAAATATATGTGCAAAAATATAGGCTAACATGAGATTTCACAAATGCAATATTTTATAAACCCTAGGATGCAAAAAATAAAAAATTGTAATGCAATGCAAGCTACCTCCTAAGATGAAATAAAAGATCAGAAAGTTAACAAGTGTTGGATAGTCAGGTTCACCAAAATGAACCAATAAAAACATATAAAAACAAGGGAGAGAGGATTCAATTTACTAGGCTCCTAGGGTTTTTCACCCTAGAAGAACTTGGTTTAGGAATAACTCTCTTTCACCTAGTGATATGCCTTTTGGTGGTTGCATTCAAAGGAAGGATGGTTGATTGGATAGGGTTTGTGATATGTGTGTGTTGTGTGGCTAACAACTGAAAATGAAATGATGCTAAACTAATCTATGAAATGTAAAAAAAGAAATATAAACTAAATATAAACTATCAAACCTATATGTCCTAAATGAATGCAATACAAAAAGTAAACAGAAATTTAAGGACTTGTGCACTTGGAAATGAGATGTTTTAGATGAATAGCCTTGGAATGCTCTGGAAATGGTCTAAAATAAGCAGAGGGAAACTCCTACCAAATTGGGTGACCTAGTCCATGTTTGATTTTGTGGTTGCATTGCTGATATGTGGTTGTCATTGATGTCAACACTATTAGAATTGATGATGCTTAAGGTTGTATATGTCAAAGATATTGAGAAAATTGTAATAAATATATTGTAAGAAACCAGTGGAGCTAAGAAGGTCAGAATATTTGAAATTTATGTACGTTGAAGATCTGAAGGCATGTATCAAAGGGTTTGTTGTTGAGCCTATCTAGTATATTGTCTGAAATTTTAAGTGGTACGCATCAAGAATTAAGGAAGTTATGAAGGTATGTGTTCCTTCAGTTATTCAACTACTGCACTAGGTATTTATGGGAGATGACATTGAAAGTATGGTAAATTTCATTGTTGTGTATGTTGTTGTGATGTTTATAGATGTTTCTAGATCATAATCTATCAGTTTGGTATGTCCACATTGGTTGACGTGTTCGTGATTGAAGATTTTTCATTGTACACTTGAATTTTTTATGTTCTTGGCCAACATGATGATTGTAGTGTGTTGCAGATCTTTATGGATTATATTTTATTGTTTGGAATGTTTGAGGATATTTTTTTGGGTCCTCACTATGCTATGACCACCTTGTGTTGGTACACATTAATATTTATTCATATATTAAGGCTGATAGTTGTAATTCATTCTTTACTTTAGGCCTGCAGAGTTGTTGGTGTTAATCCATGTAGTGGATATATGAGTGGTTTTTTTCCTCATTTTGAGGTATGTTCAATGTGTCCAAGTGATATACATGTGTGAATAAAGGTAAAATCATTCAAGAGAAGAGTGTGGAACAGTGTGTAGAAATTTTTGCGTGCCTAACTGGAACTGTAATTAGGATTTTGTATAAGGTAACTTCTTAGTTCAAACTCATCAGATGGATTTAATATGATTATTGTATGTAAGGTAGTGAGCCTTCCTCTGAGCAGTGTGCTCTAGGTAGTGTGTATGAATGCAAGTGCATTCCCTATTCATTATTCATTATAGTTCTAATAGGGTATAATCTTGTGGACTAACATACACCATGGTTTTTCCCCTAACAGGGTTTCCACATATAAAATTTTGGTGTTCATGTGTCTCTGATGTTTTATTGATTTATGCTTGCACTTTTATTTATCAGATCTAAGATTTAAGGTTGATTAATGTTGAATAAGTTTGATTTTGGTAACAACTTATGCAACCTCCCTCTCAATTGTCTGTCCTTTTTTTCTGAACAATTGGTATTAGAGATAGTTCCTCTAAAGATAAAGTTCAACATCTTGACGTGATCTGAAATGGCATCATAGAAAAAGGATAGTCCTAGATTTGATGGTACAAACTACTCTTTATGGAAAGTCGGAATGGAGTGTCATTTGAAAAGAATTGGTGAACCCTTCTGGAAGATTAAACAAAGTGCATATACTATTCCTCAAAATGGTCCCTCCTCTGAAGATGAGATCAAGCAAGAATAAGCTAATACCATGGCTATTGAAGCATTTTTGAGTGCTTTGACAAATTCAAAGATGACAAATGTGATATGATTGAAGACTGCACACTAGATCTGGAAAAATTTAGAAACATTGTATGAAGGAGATGCACTAGTGAAAAGTGCTAAGGTAAAAAGTCTAAAAGGCAAGTGGGAAGACATGAAGATGAGTGAAGATGAGAACATACTCTCTTTCTCTCAACAGACAAATGAACTGGTGATGAGCATTAGATGTGTTGGTAGAACCTTGGATGAAGAATAAATTGTGGCTAAGATACTTAGATCTGTGCCTCCCTCCCATAAAATAAGACGTCATGCTATTGATGAACTTGGGATAGTGACAAATGTGACAAGAGGCATGTTGATTGGAGAACTTGATACCTTTGAGTTAAGTGAATTTGGTGAATCTTCTCCTAAGATTGAATCTGCATTCAAAGCTACTATGTCTAGAAAAATCCAACAAAGATATAATCTGGGAGAGAGATCCCAAAGGACATTCAAATATGAAGATGAGATGAAAAAGATTGAAGATGAATAAAGAGAATTAGATGAACTAGAAGCATTGATTGTGAAAAGAGAAACCAGAGGCCATGGTAAGTACAAAGGAAAGTTACCTATCAAATTTTTTTCTTGTAGTAAAATAGGTCATTTTGCATCTAGATGTCTTGAAAGAGTTTCTAAGTACAAACCTGAGAATACTAGATTTCAAAGGAAATGCTATTATGTTGAAGAAGGTGTAACTGATGAAGAATATGATAATGAAATTGGAAATGAAGATGAATGGGTATTCATTGCTATCAACGAAAATGGTCAGGTGTCCACTGAATCTACTAGTAATGTGAATGTTGAGAAAGCTCTTGCAGCAAAAATTGAAGAAAAGGGTGAGTGGGTAATTGACAACAAATGCTCACATCATATGACTGGTGATAAAAGAAAGTTTGTAAGCTTGAAAAACTATGATGGTGGTGTTGTAAGATTTGGAGACAACACTTTCGGTGTGATTCGTGCCAGAGGCACTATTTATTTTTGTGGTAAGCACAATAATGATAATGTTCTTTATGTAGAAGGCTTAAATAATATCTTGTTGAGTGTTCGACAGATGGTAGACAAGGGTTACAATCTTCAGTTCAATGATGGTAGGTGTAGAATAAAGGGAAGTTCTAGAAATATGATTGCTTCAGGTACAAAGACAAAAGGTAATATCTTTCATTTGAGTGTTGGTAGTGAAAGTTGTTTAATTTCTCAGATTCATAACATTGTCAAGATAATCTCTACTCAAAGAATCAGAGATCTTCCTAAGTTATTGAAGCCTAATAACACTATGTGCAAGGAATGTTTGATGGGAAAGTAGACAAAAAAATATTTCTAGAGCAAAGAGTATAGCTCTAATGGATTACTAGAATTGATACTTACTGATCTTTGTGGTACATCCAGAATCAAAAGTCTACAAGGTGAAAGGTATTTTATATTGCTCATTGATTATTATTCTAGAATGATATGGGTTTCCTTCTTAAGAGAAAAACATGAAGCATTAGAAAATTTCAAACACTTCAAAGCTATGGTAGAAAATGAGACAGGTCAAAAGCTCAAATGCCCAAGGTTAGACAGAGGTGGCAAATTCACTTCACAGGAATTCAATTTTTTCTATGAAGAGCATGAAATCCAAAGACAACTATCTGCTCCTCAGACCCCTCAACAAAATGGAGTTGTTGAAAGAAATAAAAAAACCGGTCTAGACATTGCTAGAACCATGATGCTGGAAGAAAATGTTCCTCATTTCTACTAGAGAGAATTTGTAAGTACTATTGTGTATACCATTAACAGGGTGAATGTCAACAGTAATTCTAGTAAGACACCTTTTGAGATATGATTTGGTTATAAGCCTACTGTCAATTATTTCAAAAAATATAGAAGCAAATGTTGCATCAAGAGAGATGATGATATAGGAAAGTTTGATGCTAGAAGTGATGAAGGAATATTTTTCGGTGACTCTACTAAAAGAAAAACTTACCATTGTTTTAATAATAGGTTAAAGAAAATGGTTGAAAGTGAAAATTTCAAAGTTGATGAAGATATTGGTAGACCATCCAGATGTGGTGGATATGATTCAGATGATCAATATGATATCACTAACAATGGGAATGATGTTTAGACATAGAATCAACTTCAAATTGTTTCGGTGAATCAAGGGAACCAAGAGGCAAAGACTAGTAGAAGTGCAAAAGAAACAACACAAGAACAAGAAGTCATAGAAAATCCTAAAACTCCCAAGTATGTAAGGCGAAATCACTCTAACAATCATATCATAGGAGATAAGAGAAAAGGTGTGCAAACTAGAAGAAGAATTCAGGAAGAGTGTTGTCTAATTTCCAAAACTGAGCCTAGCAATATCAATGAAGCATGTAAAGATGAATATTGGATGGAAGCCATGAAAGAAGAACTAATGCAGATAGAGAAAAATGATGCATGAGATCTTGTTCCTAGACCTCAAAACAAAAATGTGATTGGACCCAAATGGGTGTTTCAGAATAAGCTAAATGATAAAGGTGAGGTGGTCAGAAAAAAGAAAGACTTGTTTGCAAAGGATACTCATAGATGGAAAGTATTGATTTTGAAGAAACCTTTGCCCCTATTGCTAGAATTGAAGTGGTAAGATTATTTCTTTCTTATGCTACTTTCAAGAATTACAAAGTCTATCAGATGGATGTAAAGTCAACATTTCTAAATGGTGAACTAGAAGAAGAAGTCTATGTTGAACAACCAAATGGGTTTCAATTGAATTACAAAGAAAACGTGGTATGCTGATTGAAGAAATCTCTATATGGACTTAAGCAAGCTCCTAGGGCTTGGTATGCTAGATTGGATAAATACTTATTGAAGCTTGGATTTGGTAAAGGTGATGATGATTTGTGTATGAAGTTTGATGATGAAATGAAAAGTGAGTTTGAAATGTCAATGATAGGAGAGCTAAAAAAATTTAGGATTGTAAATCACTCAGTTAGATGATGTAATTTTTGTATCTCAGAATAAGTATGCAAAAGAGCTACAAAAAAAGTTTGGCATGGAAGATTCAAATCTAGTTGGTACACCTATGGTAACTAGATGCAAACTTACACAGAATGATGATTCTGCTAAAGAAAATAAAACAAGATATAGGTCAATCATTGGAGAATTACTCTACTTGACTCGGACCAGGCTGGATATAATTAATGTTGTATGCATGGTTGCTAGATATCAAGCTGATCCTAAAGAGTCTCATGTAACTAGTGTGAAAAGAATCTTTAGATACCTAAAAGGGACAGTTAACTTTGGTCTATTATATCCCAAGGATGATGATCTTATCCTGAGCGCTTTCACTAATGTTGATCAGGCAGGAGATGTGGATGACATGAAGAGGGCCAGTGGTGGTTAATTCTTCTTAGGGAAGAAGTTGGTTGCTTGGCTAAGAAAAAAGAAGAATTCAGTTTCCTTATCTATTGCTAAGGAATAATACATTGCTACTACAAAAAACTGTACTCAAGTATTGTGGATGAAGAAGATGCTGAGAGATGTCAAAATTGAGTATGCAGAACCCATTTCTATATTTTGTGATAACTCAAGCGCCATAAAAATTTCAAAAAATCTAGTGTTGTACTCCAAAACAAAATATATATCCATCAAGTATCATTTATTGAGAGATAAAGTAAGTGACAAAGAAGTTAGGCTAGAGTATGTGCCTACCAAGGAGAAAATTGCAGATATATTTACTAAGCCATTGCCTAAGGAATACCTCAGAGGCAAGTACATGGGAGAAGAAGGAAACAGGAAAAGAGTGCACAATCTAAGGGGGAGATTTTTTGAGAAGAGCTAGTTGGGATGATGGCATTATTTTTTACATCATGTGTTGCCATCAATACAAAAGGGGGAGATTTTTTGATATTGTGGTTGTATTTGTGATATGTGGTTGTCATTGATTTCAACACTATTAGCATTGATGATGCTTTAGGCTGTATATGTCAAATATATTGAGAAAATTGTAATAAATATATTGCAAGAAACCAGTGGAGCTGAGAAGGTCAGAATGCTAGAAATTTTTGTACATTGAATATCTAAAGGTGCTCATCAAAGGGTTTTTTGTTGAGCCTATCTAGCATGTTGTCCAAAAGTTTCAATGGTATGCATCTAGAATTAAGAAAGTTATGAATTTTTATGTTCCTACAATTATTCAGCTACTGTAGAAGGTGTTTCTAGAAGATGAGATTGCAAGTATGGTAAATTACATTGTTGTGTATGTTGCTATGATGTTTAGAGATGTTTCTAGATTTTTCTCTATTAGTTTGGTATATCCACATTAGCTGGCGTGTTCGTGATTTAAGATTTTTCATTGTATTCTTGAAGTTTTCATGTTCTTGGGCGACATGATAGTGGTAGCGTGTTGTGGATCTTTATGGATTAATATTTTATTGTTTGGAATGTTCGAGGATATTTTTTTGGGTCCTCACTATGTTGTGACCGACTTGTGTTGGTACACATTAAGATTTATTCATATATTAAGGCCGACAGTTGTAATTCATTGATTATTTTAGGCTGACAAAGTTGTTGATGCAAATCCGTGTAGCAGATATATGAGTGGTTGTTTTCCTTATTTTGAGGTATGCTCAGTGTGTGCAAGTGATGCACATGTGTGAATAAAGTTTAAATAATTCAAGAGCAGAGCAGAGTGTGCAAGAGATTGAGTAGAGTGTGGAAGAGTGTGTAGAAGTTTTTGTGTTCCTAATCGGATCTTTAATCAAGATTTTGTAGAAGCAAACCTCTCCATTCAAACACATCAAATGGATTTATTCTGATTATTCTAAGTAAGGCAGTGAGCCTTCCTTTAAGTGGTATTCTCTAGGAAGTGTGCTTGAATGCAAGTGAATTCCCTATTCATTCTTCATTATACTTCTAATAGGGTATAATCTTGTGGACTAACATCCATCATGGTTTTTCCCCTAACAGGGTTTCCACATATAAAATCCTTGTCTTCATGTGTCTGATGTCTTGTTGATTTATGCTTTCACTCTTAATTATCAGATTTGATATTTAAGGTTGATTAATGTTGAATAGGTTTGATTTTGGTAACAAATGATTCACCTCTCCTCTTAGTTGTGTATCCTTTTTTTTCCAATAGTCCACTTGTTGGGAAAATCTACTGGAGTGGGTTTCTATGAAATGGGTACCTTGAAATATTAAAATCCTTGAAAAAAAATCTTAGAGGGACTAGGCTGCCATTATGGGCGACCTAGTCCTCTTCTGGGTTTTTGAGGATTTGAAACTAGAGATCGGAGCCTCTGGTCTACACTCTGGATCCCAACAAGTTTCTTGATCAGATTCTCTAGAAAACATGCTAAGAGAGGTCTCGAAGCTTGAACTAGGTCTTTGTTGACTTGAATGGCTTTGATGAGTTGAGAGAACCTTCTTGGCACCTTTATTCTTAACAAACCTACATACAAATACACTTGCAATACACATGCAAAGAGGAGACAAAGGTTAGGGTTAGAGATTAGGGGTTTTCCTTAGTCAAACCCCTTTGATGATAATAAAATCCAAATGAGAAATAAGGAAAGGAAATGATGATTGAATGATACACCAATGTAAACACTTACCAAATCTTTTGTTTAAGATATCTACAACATGCATGAATCAACTCCAATAGAGATTGCTTGTAAAATCCATGTGCTTTATAGCTTACTTGGGAATCTTGAGAGCAAGAGTGATTGAGTAGATTGAGTGAAGATGGAAAAATGAACTTGTTAGAGAGAAAAATGAGGATGAAAACCCTTATTTTTACATGTAAAACCCTAATTTTCCTAAAAATGACCTATGATAGGCTGACCTTAGGGTTTAGGAGGAAAATTACTGCAAGATTTATGTTTTAGTTTTTAATTTTAAGCCAAAAAGGACTAGGTCACCCAAAGTGGCCACCTAGTCCACTTGGGAAAATCCAAGTGGTTGTCAGGAATAAAATAGCGATTAATGAGGCTTATTGGCCTTGCCTTATGAAACACACTTTAATCAGGCCTAAAATTAGATTAAGGGGACAAAATTAGCATTGAAAAGGATTAATTAGTGGATGATAAGCCTAGATAAGTGTGAAAATGCATTACAACACTTTACAACACTTTTTCATAAGGCTTAGAAAGGTGTAAGAGGGTGTTGTTTAGGTGAATTATGTTGAAAGGGTCTTAGAAAAGAGAGGAAATGTGTTACAACACTTCACAACACCTTAGTAAAACACTGTTAGGTTATTATTGGATTGCAAGCTTACAAGGCCAAATCAAGGTAAAACAAGGCCAAAATCCATTGGAAAAGGCCAAAATGAGTGAAAAAGTGCCAATGTATACACTTTTGGTGACATAGGAGCTTGGATAGGGTCATCTTCAAGTGTTTGATCATGAATGGCATAAAGGTTGATTAGCGAATCATTTTGGATTTCTTGATCAATGGTAGTGTCTTGATCTTGGAGGACATGATTGGGAATGGAATCTTGATCAAGGATAGGTGTATTTTGTATGCCATGATTTTCTAGGACTTCTTGGATGGACTTAAAGATAGGTTCATGGAATGGACTAATTTAATATTGACATTGAGGAGAAATTATGATGGTCTACTTTGGACTTTCCTTTTGACATGTATCCTTAAGTTTATTAGATAGGATGTGACTTTGGAATCATGACTGGATGTGTTTTTTGGACTAAATGTATGTTGGGATGGAGTGGCGTGGAAGGGATTAGTAGATGGACTAAGATAGGATGTGTAGAATGTTAGGTCTCAAAAACACTGGTTTGAAACCACAAGAGGTTGCCAAGATCTTGATACATTTTTGGCTAATGTACAAGGCCAAGGAATGAGACTTGAACCTTCTACTCTTTAGGCTCTACCAAATCTAGGCGGGTGTACCTATGTAAATGATGCAAATTTGAACTATGTTTCCTACTTGATTAATCTATCCACAATTAAAATTTGACAATAGAGAGATGTGATCTTAATTTGGTATGAATTGTATAAGCAATATCAAGGTATATAAATATGTTCAGTTAACAGATGAAGTATTTTGGAAATAAATTTAATGAAACTTATTAAATAAAATGGGTGAGACAAGTGCCTTGTTGGGTAAAATAGAGTCAAGTGAAATTCTATGATGAATGAATTCTATTTGGAAAAAAATATAATTCCTTGGCATACAAACATTAGTTTATAACTTGTATAAACATGGAAGAAAGTGATTGAGAAAATCTACTAGAGACAAAATATCAACCCTAATTATATGATTCTTCTTACTGATCCAAATAAAACTTCCAGATAAGTGTGATTGATCAATATTAATTTTATTCTTTTTTCAAGAAACAAAAAAATCACATCACACAAGTACAACAATTGTGCATTGATAAATTGAGTATATACTTGATATATCAACTTAAATAATCAAGAAATATTAAGTTAGAGATAATCAAATAATTGAATAAATTAAAAAAACAACTAATACCAAAATGGGGCCACTGAATCAAAGATATTTCGTTAACTTCATCAAAATTATACTTGCATCGTGGTCTTTTGAAATGTAAACATTGTATCTATTCGTATTCGCCTATTATTTTCTGCTATATCTACCCTAATCATCTTTTTGGTCTTTGTCTCTCTTATTTATATGAGAGGCAACAAGCTTCATACCAAAGGTCACACCATTTGGTAACAAAACATACAATTAAGACTTAAACATTATTGAAAAATATTAAAAGAAACATGTGCATTAATCCGTTAATCTTTAAGTAAAAGCCTGTGGTCAACCAAGACCTGTTCATAGATTTTACTATATGATTCTTCCTCTTTATGATGCATATAATTATTCTTCATCCAAGCCCAAATATTTCTCGTACTTTTTGTTGATTGTCAGATTGTTTGACCATTTGAATTCTTGTGCAGCAATAAAGTTCATGAGGTGGATCTTCCATTTGTTGTCAAGTTGGTTCCCAATATCTGCCAAGAACTTTGTGTATCTGTTATCTAGTGTGAAAATTCCATCCAACACAGTATGAAATCCATCAAGGCAGATATCCCCATTATTCTATATATGTGTCAAGCATTGAGAAATCATCTAAAAAAATGTGTTCCTCCACTCATCAACACCTTTTATTTGGGTATCATCTCTAATGATTGAGGGGCATAAGAGGTACTTTATAGATTCAAAATGCATTCCTCCTATTCTCCACCTTTTTCTTCATATCTATTAAGTATTTTTTCTCCTCAATTACCCCTTTCACCATTTCTTGAGTAGGCTTGAGTTTCAGAGGGGCATTTAAATCCCTTTGTGTTTCTTTTTAGAGAGTAGTGAGAATGTGGTAAGTAGGTTGCCATACTTTCTAGAGTTCATCAATAATAGGGGAGTTATCATTTATTTTCTCCAAGGCTTTAACTAGGTTGCTAAAGCTCTCATGTACTCCACCTATTTTTTTCTTTAGTACCCCAACTCTATGCTCCAATATTTTTCTTGGGGTATCCAAGATGTGATTTTTGACATCTTCCATATTTTTTTTCTTTAGCCTATCAATTTCATCTTTCATCTACTGAATTTGTGGGTCTTAAACTTGGATGGGTGGGTGATAAAAAACTACCTCATTCCCCATTACTATTGTAGCTTACTGTAATTCCTTCTTTAGTTTCACATTTTCAATTAACAACTTATTTAGCTCATCATTTGACAATTTCAACCTTTTCTCATATTCCTTTGCCTTCTTTTCCATATTTTCCACAACATCCTTAATAAACATTGCAGAGTGCATAGTTATAGTTGCAGCCTCTGTGGGAGTTATATCTTTCATTGTCCTCACCATAGCTGACCCCCTCATTTCTTGCACCACATCTAAGAGCTTGGGCTTCATTGTATTATTTTTCTTTGTCCATAGGACAAGAGTCTGAGTGGTAGGGCTATACCCTATTCCTGATACACCTTCCTCTGAATCAAATTTTTCAATTAACATTGGGTCATCTTGTGATCTAATCTAGTTGAAAATAAATACCTTGGAAAAATCCATTCCTAGTATGATCAACATATCACTTTTCAACGCCAATTCTCTTGCTTCCAGGGGGGTGACATTGATATTATCAATATTTAGTTCATCCAATGTTTGGGCTTGAACTTTAGCCTGTTTTAAATCATCAACTTCTATGAGATTTATCCTCAATATTTCATCAAATTGCATCATCTTCATTTTGATCCAAAAATATTTAAACTCACTACTATGAATAAAATTATCATCTTCTATAAACCTTAAAGAGGCAACTACTCTTTCATCATCATGAATCTCATCTACCACATCTTCTGATATACTGATTTTGGGGTCATGAGGCTCTTCAAATTTTTGCTATTTTGCTGCCTATTTTTTCTTAGTTAGAGCAAGGACAACTCCGTCTTCTTCATCATCACCATATTCAACCAAATTTTCAATTTTATGCTTCTTGGTATGGGGTTCTTGTGTGGGCGATGAAGGGATTGGGTGTGCAAATGATGAAGAAGACAAATATGATGTGGAGGCTTCATGTGATGGTTGTTGGGGTGTAGGAGCTAGAATTAACCCTTCATCTTGGGCCATTTTGATAATTTCATCATACTTTCCAAGGGTCAGCTACATTCTTTTCAAAAGATTAGGTTCATCTGTAAAAAAATCCTTTGAAAATCGTATCCTTTTTCCTCTTCTGATATTCCCATTTCAACATTGTGATCCATCTTTTTCTTGTTTACATAACATCTGCAAAATAAACCAAGTTTCTTATGACATCCTCCTCAAATTAAAATTCATGTGTGATGGCCCTTTTGGTCAATAGAGTTCTTCTGATCATATTTATGTGGCCCTTTGTGTCGCATATCCTTTCATTCCTAGACTTGAGGGAATAATTAACCCTCATGAATATTTGCAGCTCCCCTAACGTGTCTGATCCAACAAATAAATCCTCAAACACTGTTAGATTAGGAAAAAATGTGCCATTTCTTTGATTCCTCCTTAAGTCATGCTCCATTAAGGACTCAGGGAGTCTTGGTGTGGGGTATCCAAGGGCATCTATTAACCTCATAGAAAAATCATCTCTAAACACCACAAAATCACTTTCTCTAAATTATTTGTCCTAGATGTAACACCAATTATGTACAAGAATCCTAACTCCATCTTCTTATGTACATAATTTCATCCTCTAAGTCCATTTTGTTTCATTTTGATACAAAATCAAATGACATAGCAAAGAATAATTTTTGAAAGTAATGGGGGCCTTCGCTTCCTTGACCTATAGCAAGCGTTCATGAATTTTCTCTTCAATCAAAGATGTGAAATCAAACTCTACATTAGATTCAAGGTGTTGAATGATCATGACCATCATCATTGACCCTAGCAACACGTGTTCCTCTACATCCACTCCCAATATTTGACATAGTGCAAAATAAGTGTTTTTCAAATACACTTGAAATTATAATACTTGGAAGGGTTCCAATTTAGAAGCAGGGATTGGGATTTTCCTATTGTCATCACTCCTCTTCATGTGTAGGGGGAGCTCATCACTCCTATAGGTTCTTCTCAATCTCTTGTACTCTTGCTCTAATTTCACTAGATTCACCTCTCTCATAGCATTTTTGTTCAGATTAAAACATTTCACAATGGCCTCACTATTGATATCCACCAAACACACACCATTTTGAGGTCTGATATTTTTAGTTGGGGCATGGTAACTATGAGCAAGGGCTTCAATTAAATCATTCTAAATGAAGACATTGGGCACAATCAACATGGAAACATCTAGGGTCTATAGGTTTGATGCTAGGACCTTGTCATTCCTCTTCTGGAAGAAATACCGGTATAGGTTCCAACCTGACTGGGGTGTGATTGGGTCCCTACAACCCTGAGCTGTCTCTAAATTTTTTTTTTTGACCCTTTGTTTACTTACCCAGGCAATAGAGAAAGCAATTGTTATTGCAAAGAGGGTTTACTAGGCTTGGCTTCATCTTTCTTAACTCCTAGTTCTTTTTTCTTCGATGCCATAATGAAATTTATAGATAGGAGTGTGCAGAAATTACCCGATGATATAATTCACTTTGAAAAACTCTCTTCTCCTCCACCTTCTGAGCTCACCCTCGAATCGATAGCCACTGTCATGAATGAAAAACAACCAACTTATTTTGTGTATTTTAATCCCAACCTGCATTTTCTCCTGACTCATAAATTTGCATGATTCAAATCTTTATATTATGCTCAATTCATATTTTGAAGTTGACTAAAGTGACTAATATTCTTTAAATGACTCAACGACTACTTTACGGCATTAACTCTTTTCATTCTTCTCTCCCCTGCAGTATCGTGGTACATATTGTTACCTTTCTTTATTGTACCGCTCTACCATGAGCTATCCTCTTCCCTCCTACGGTACTCCAGTATCCTTAAATTATCATTTATTGCTTACTGCTCTACCGCACATCTCCTTTGGTTCCCATATAGTACCGTGGTGTATCCACCCTAGACATATCTATATACCATTGTACCATGGGATACCTTTCACCTCCCCATGGTATGGTGGTGTCTATTGTATACACCTAAAAATGTTTTGGAGAATAAAATTAATTAAATACGAATTATTTAATTGATTATCCTAAATTCCTCTACTATTTAAATAAATAGAAATATTTATTTATATAGTTCACATTCACGTTCACATTTAAATTCTTATAAATTCTTCTATTATCTCATCTTAATTAAATAAACAAAATGAAATTTAATTATCATTTCCCTATTTTATTCTATCACATCAATATTTAATTAATTAAATAAAGATTAAACGCTTTATTGATTAATTTCCATATTCTTCTATTTAATTTAATAAACAACTTCTATAATTTTTTTTATTAAATTATTTATCCCTCTTTTGCTAATTTAAATAAATAAAAAATATTTAAATAAAGGCATAAGGAATATTCCATCTATATTTCCTCAAAATTGAATTAGATATCCTATGTCTAATTTATGTCTAAAATCATGTCAAATTAATTGATTGAAACTTCACGGGAAGTTTTGGAGACAAATTGAAAATTCTTCTCTCAATCCTCCTCCATCAATCTTTCCTCTTCTCTTGCCTGGTGTTTTCATTGGAAGAAACAATCACCAAAATTCTCTCAATCTCCTCCATCTCTCACCATACAATCCTCTAGATTGAATCCAAGCCTCTCTTTTGCCATTCTTGTTCATTTCTACAGCCAGGAAATCTATAAATAAAGCCTCATTCAACCAAGAAAGGATCCAATTAATCTAACTTATGCACTCTTACTCTACAGGGATTTCAAGCATCAAGCATTCAACATCCGAACATCCAGCAATCAAGTTTTCATATCATGGTTGCCTCCTGTAACTTCATTTGTCAATTTTCATGTCAAGATTAATTTAGTTTCTTTTAATCATCATAGAGGATTAGTTTATTATATTTAGCATCCATATCATTCTTCAAATAGTCATTTTAATAGTCACATTGCTTACACGATCTGAGAGCCACAGTGATTTAATAAATCTTTGGAGATAGAGAGCAATATGATGCTTTCAATAGATTATTGTTTTGAATTAGTTAAATTTGATTTATCTTTGATATAATGTCATATTAAGAAGTGTCTTTTGTGATTTACACCTTATTCACACTTACAATTTGGCACCCAAAGTGGGGCATTAACCCCAATTTTATCAAATTTTCTGAAAAGTGTCGTGCAGGTTTCTAACATGTTCTATTTCAGCGCTTTCGTCAAATACTATAGCACATCCATGGAAATCTATGGCACTTTTGTGCTCTATTTCGGTGCTTTTGTGATACTATAGCACATCTGTCAAAAATTTCAGCGCTTTCAACTCTAGCACTTCCATGACTTGTTTCAGCGCTTCGGTGACCCATTTCTAGAAAAGTTGATTTAGTGCTTCCGTGGCAAATTTTGGCGCTTCGGTGTTGTATTTCGGTGCTTTCAAGTTTAGCGCATCAGGTAAAAGTTATAGTGCTTCGGTGGACTATTTCAACACTTTTGTAAATTCAGTCTGGATCTGACGTGACAAGGCCAGATTTTATAATATTCACAGTTAGACTAAAATTTATCAATCCTCAGATAGTCACTTCTGGTTTCTAAAATGTATCAATCCTAGGGTAGCCACTTTTTGTTTTCTTACAGAAAATTTATCAATCCTAGGGTAGTCATCACACTTTTGTAGTATAAGTTAAAAAGAATATCATGATTTTTGTGAAGCAACAACTTCACATAGATTAGAAAATTGTCTTTTTGGGCTTAAAACATAACAACTTATATGTTGTGCTTGTGGTGATTAGGCTTATGCTCTCCCCTTACTTGGGTGATCAAAGCACCAGATTCATCTTTACTTCATGCTATTTACTCTTTATTAAATCCTTTAGAAGGCCTTCTGTAGTGGGAAAAAGTACTCACCCTACAAGAATGACCTAAGTGGGAATGCCTAAAGCCAAGGATTCCAACCCACTATAATCAAAATGCAAGTTGTTGATGAAAGTCCAACTTAACGGTAGTGAGAAAGATAACCATCCCCAAAATATTTGTTCTAAATATTGGGAGGTTTCTTGAGGGAGTTTATCAATTGCCGCACCGCACGGAAGCCCTATCTACGAACCATAGAATAGTATCCCGTCGAGTCAGTAACCATACATTGTCATAATCATGGTGCAAGGGGAGGGAAGAATGTATGCCCAAGACACTCACCATTTAATTTCCAAGGACTATTTTCTAAGAGGATGAGAAATCCAACTCTAAGTACGCGCCTGGAAATGACAAAAACACGGGCGCCCTCTAGGGGGTGACACGGCTGTGTGTTTCAATGCAATTCAAGATGTGGGCTATGAGTATAACGATGACCTATTTGTCCTTAAGCGTGAGTCTGTCTGATTTGTGTACATTTTTCAAAGCATCTCGTGAAAATCAATAAGGACCATTCGTGGTTCTTGAACATACATGATCTATTGAGTTTAAAAAAATTATCTCACAATTGCTTGCTGTGTTTTCACAAAAATCATTAAAATCAGATTAAAGATCATCCTAAAAAAAACAAGTCAAGTTAGGTCAAGAAATTCATGATTCGAATGTGGAAGTCCACCACGTTTGTCAAGAGAAAAATCAAAATCACCAAACCTAAGAAACCTTTCGGTTATCGAGATAATTTAAGAAGGAGGCGTTTTCTATATCAGAATCAAAAAATCTTTTTACATAGAACATTCATCCCTACATATCACAATTTTGCTAGGGGTCACACTTTAGATTACGCAGTAGAACCACTCTATTCACGAGCCTTCTTCCAAAGGAGAGTTCTCACACAGTATCACAACCGTAGTCAACGCATACATCATTCTTATTTTCCACAACCCATGATATAGTATGCCACAAGGCTAGATCAAATTTTGCAATAGAGAGTCATAAAAAGTCCTATTTTTAGTGCTCTGGAAAACCTATTTCAGGGCTTTGGGTCACTGTTTTAGCGCTAACAGTCATTATTCTAGAGCTTTCATCATCTTTTTCAGTGCTTTTAGGCACTGTTTCGGTGCTTTTGTCAAGATAGCGCTTTCATCACTTTTTCTAGCGCTTTTGGGCATTGTTTCGGTGCTTCTGTCAAGATAACATTTACATTGCCTATTTTAGTGCTTCGAAACTCTGTTCTAGCACTTCTGTGAAATAGCACCTCTATACTCTATTTTAGCGCTTTCAAAAAAAAGAGTTCAAAAATCATACCAGACAGTTTGTTTGCCATTTTATCCACAGTTTTGACAAGAACACAAGTTTCTTTTTATCAGAATCACTATCTAGGAGTCAAAATCAGATAGGTTTATACAAATTTCCAATCCTATCAACTGAAACAAGATCTTGCAAATTAGAAGTGTCAAAACAAATACACAATCAATTACTATACTAAAGTTTCATCATCAGGATACTATCATCCTTTATCACGAAACCAAGTATAGTAATAAAATTTTTAACATAGTCTCATCAATAAGATCAATCATGTTATTCGACTTTATTAAAAATTCAATTGACATTTTTTTCCAGCATAGAAGATCAACATTTCACAAGAAAGAACAAAAATTTGTATGCCAATCTTCACTAGGTTCCAAAAGTAGAGACTTTTAGAAAAAGAACTTAAAAAATCACAAGCAATGGCAGAGGAAAATCCTTGGAACAGTCTGAAGCAAAATGATAAGAACGAAATAACTCCAGAGGATATTCAAATAGCTCAACAAGATCCCAAGTTCCATAAATTTATGGAAAAGATCTTAGAACAAGACATGGAGAAATATCTTTTAATGTTGGCTGAATCGGGTGCTAAAATTCCCAGGGACTTTGATGTGAACCATTTGATGGAAGCACCTGGAACAAGTGAGACTAAAATACTGCAACCCACACAAACAATAGACTCGGTTGCTACTTTGACATTCCAAATGCAAATTTTACAAGAAAAAATACATGATATACGAAAGGGGGTACCAAAAGTTATGTGATACAGGACATTTGTCCTTATCCTTTCGATGCAACAGTCGGCCTGATACCTTTTCCTAGACACTGTGAATTCCCAAAGTATGACAAGTACAATGGAAGAATGGATCCGACAGATCATATCTGGGAATTCAAAACAGTGAGCCTTGAGTTTTCCCAAGAGAAAACTTACTTAATGAGATTATTCCCAAGGAGCTTGGGAGGATCATGTATGGAATGGTTATCAAAATTACAACCAGGTATCAAGACTTTTGAGGATCTTGTCAACAGGTTCATCTCCTAGTATTCATTTAACATCCAACATGATGTTACAATAAAGGATCTTTATAACTTAAAACAAAACAAAGGGTTGACATTCTTGTATTTTCTACAACGATGGCGACAATTGTTCACTAGATATCCTCAATCCATTCCAAAGGAAGAAAATATGGAGTTGTTCATTGACAACTTGATGGAGGAAATGAGTTATAGACTTGAATTTCAATGTCCTCCCACATTCAAAAAAGTAATAGAAAACAATCTTAAAATTGAAGAAGCGCTCGTCAAAAGAGGAGTTATCAAGCATTTCATAAAACAAATAACACAAATAAATCCTCCAATCAATACTCAAGCAGTGATAAGCCAAAATTTTGGCAAAAGAATCAAAACACAACTACCAATGAAACAACAAATGATTCCCAAAATGTCAAACTGGTTTTTAACTTGACAGCATCTACGTCAAAAAATCAAAACAATGATCAAAATGTCAAGTTCAATTTCATACAAAGAAACAATATTGCAAAAACACAGTCATATCAAAAACCATCAAATCAGTGTAGTTTCACACCTTTGGGCCAAATGATAGAATCAAAAATGAAAGAATTAGTCACCAGTGGCTTTATCACTGCACAGGAAGCCCGATTCTGGGATCCAAAGGTCAAACCACCATGGTGGAATGATGCAAATTACTGAAACTTCCATAATAACAAAGGCCACAAAACCAACGATTGTATGGAGTTGAAACATGCAGTACAAGATTTGATCGACAACAACAAAATATATGTGGAGGGAACTCAAAACAATAACAATCATTCAGCCTTCAAAGACCCTTTGCCAAACTATGACAAAGGAACATCATCCTCGACAAACAACAAAGGTAAGAAAATCAATCATATCTATGACACAACAATCCTTTGTCTATCTGAAGTAGAGAGTGATCATACAATTGGTCACAACATTGGCGAACTCGAAACCAACAAAACTACCCCTTTGGATTTTCTTCCAAGCATACAAAATTCTAAAAATCAAATCAATGTCTTAAAGATTAGAGACCATCAGGAACATCAACCAGAAAATGTAATGACTAGGGGGAAATCCAAGGTAGTGTTAAAAGGAGTTGGGTCTACACATGCAGCTCCACCTCCATCTCATTATAACATTGTTGATCAACTACAAAACATTCCTGCATAAATATCAATACTAAAACTCCTTAAATTATCACCATCACATAAGGAGGTTCTAGAACAAGCATTAGTTTCCACTACGGTACCAAAGAATCTAGATGTTTGCTAGTTCCAAGCAATGGTGGGGCATTTGACTACCTCGCATTATCTACCATTCTCTGAATAGGATGATGTCACACTAAACCATCCCCATAATACCACACTCCATATCGAAGTCTTAATCCACAATCATCACGTCAAGAGAGTCTTACTAGATGGGGGAGCTGGTCTAAACATTTGCACTCTCAAGTTAACCCACGCACTAGGGTACTCCGATGATGCCATTGATGCCCAAAGGAAAATGACTATAAAAGCATATGATGAGGAAGAAAGATCATCTAAGGGATTAATTGTGTTACCCATTCAAGTGGGGCCAATGATGAAACATATAGCATTTCAAGTATTGGAAAAAGAGTTAACATACAACATACTCTTAGGACAGTTGTGGATCCATGAAATGTAGGTCGTTCCTTCAACATATCATCAATGTTTAAAGTTCCCAATAAATGGACAGGAGGTGACTATATCTGCTGATTATAATCATCCTGAACATTGTGACACACTTATAATCTCTCAAGATACATTTATGCCTCACAATAGGGAAGCATCCACTTCAAAATCATCCAACGAAGAAAAATGTCCAAGTATCACCACCAAGTGGGTCGAGAAGAAGTATAAAGAAAAAGGAACAAGTCCTATTGAAACTCAATCAATATATAGCCTGGATCCACAAACTTCTTTATTAGAAAATTTTCAAGAGAAATTCCAACTGACAGATAAGGGAATGGGGCAATATTCTATGGAGCAATCGCTTAACCTTTCATAGTTAATGCCATCTCCTAAGACATATGGTCAACCATCTATGATCAAACATCAAACATCATTACTAGTCCCAATTCTTGAAGAAAGGTTTGTCAAAATCGGTACCATAGAGGACAAATCAGACAAGAAAGCAATCCTGGATTGGCTATAAAAAGATGAGGAACCCTCGACATCAAATATCATTATCAAAAATGTCAATATCAACACCAACAAATATGGCAAAGGGAAAGCTATCCTAGAAAAAATGGGTTATGAGGGACAAGGACCTATTGGGCTAAGGAAGGATGGAATCATAGAGCCTCTTCAACCCCTCACTCTCCATTCAAAAGAGAAGCCAGGACTAGGATACTCTAAGGAACAAAAACAGGAGATAACAAATAAATTTGTAGAAACAATCCTTTAGATTAGAGATAGTTCTGAAATAGATTCAAATGAATATGAGTCAGATCTTTGTTTTGATATATCCTTCACTGATATTCAAGTTGATGTAATCCAACAATATGCACAAATGCATGAGGAGGGACAAGGCTTTAGGTCTAGACCATTCGTAGCAGGATCACTAAATATCGATGACTCAAGTGAGGACGAACATAATTTGAGGGAACTAGGCGATCTTGAAGAGGGTACCATCATTGATCTCAATATCCCTGATAATAACTATGATGATATTTTTATCATAACCCTTACTTCCATCTACCTATGTCAATCTGATGACTTCATGCCTCTAATCCATCCCAAACTTATTGACTATGAACCTATCGAGCCTTTGAATGTACCACAATTTGCAAATGATAATGCCATCATAAATTTCCTATGTCATGACAAACCTAGTACAAGTTCTATCTATAATACTCATAACAACACAACTCGGCAGGAGGGTGTCAAATCTTCTAGTTGCAAAAGTGAAAAGAGGGAAAATAGATCTAATGGTGAAAACCATTTTATGGCAGCATTAGATCTGGAAAAAGAAAAAATAAAGAACACATCTAATGGTGAAATTTTTTTTGAGGAACCAAAGGATGGAAGATTTGACACTCTTTCAGAACATTATCATGAGAGATCATCAGTCCTAGTAGAACCAACACATTTTGTGAACATCGACATTGAAGAAAAAGAACAAATCCTACATCTGATAGAATCCATGATAGATCAAGAGAGACCGAAATTCATCAATTTCTATAAGGAAAAAAAAATCAACTTTTCTTGGTCATATTCTGATATGCCAAGCTTAGATCCAAATCTGCTCATGCATCATTTGTCTTTGCCTACAGGAATCAAGCCTGTCAAGCAAAAATTAAGAAAAATGCATCCCCACATTGCATTGATGGTAAAGACAGAGCTAGAGAAATTGTTGGATGCTAGATTCATAAGGTCTATAGACTATGCCGAGTGGATATCAAACATTTTACCTATTTCAAAACCAAACAATAGCATCAGGGTATGTACAAATTTTAGGGACCTGAATAAAGCATGCCCGAAGGATGATTTTCCATTACCAAATATAGGCATCATTGTGAACTTGACGAAAGGGCATGCCATGTTGTCAATCATGGATGGTTTCTTCGGGTACAATCAAATTAAAATAGCTCTAGAAGATCATGAGAAGATGGCTTTTACATGTCCATGGGGAACCTTCTGCTGGAACGTCATGCTATTTGGTCTGAAAAATGCAGGAGCCACTTATCAAAGAGCAATGACAAAAATATTTCATGATATGATGCACACCTTCATGGAGGATTATGTGGATGACATCTTGGAAAAATCTGGTACTAGGGAAGGACATCTACATATCCTAGGAAAAATCTTCACATGGCTAGAAAAATTCAATGTCAGGCTAAACCCGAAGAAGTGTGTCTGTGGGGTCACATCAGCAAAACTATTGGGATACATTGTCTCAAAAAAGGGCATTGAATTGGATCTAATGAAAGTCAAAGAAATAATGGAGATGTCGCCTCCTAAGAATATCAGTCAACTCAGATCACTACAGGGAAGGCTCCAATCAATCAGGAGATTTATCTCCCAGCTAGCAGACAAAAGTCATCCGTTTAATCATCTATTGCATAAAAATGTGGTTTTTAAATGGGATAATGGGTGTGAAAAAAAATTCAATCAAATAAAATAGTATCTAATGTCACCACCGATTCTCATGCCGCCAACAGAAGGAAGACCTCTGGTATTGTACATTGCCACGATAGATATCTCTTTGGGGGCACTATTAGTACAAGAGGATTATGAAGGAAAAGAACACGCCATCTATTATATCAGTAGAAAATTAAATGGCTATGAAATAAACTATAATTTCATAGAGAATTCTTGCTTGGAAATGGTGTTTGCTACTCAATAGCTGAGACACTATATGCTGACTCATACAATCAAGCTAATAGCAAAGATTGACCCTTTAAAATATCTACTCAGTAAGTCTTCCTTAATAGGTAGACTAGAAAAATGGGTCATGCTATTAAGTGAATTTGACATTCAATATGTGGAGAGAAAAGAAATCAAGGGTCAGGCAATTGCTGAACAATTAGCTGAGGCTCCTCTACCAGATGATCAACCAATGACAATGGAGTTTCCAGATGCAGACATTTTGACAGTGACACCTCAACAATGGGTATTATATTTTGATGGATCATACACATAGCGAGGATCAGGAGCAGGGATTTTGTTCATCTCTCCCCAAAGACACACCATTCTGAAATCATATAGACTGATGTTTCAATGTACAAATAATGTGGTAGAATATGAATCATTGATCATTGGGGTCAAAATATCAATTCAATGGAAGATCAAAAACTTATAGATATATGGGGACTCTCAACTAGTCATTTATCAAGTAAATGATGAGTATCAAACAAAAGATGAAAAGTTGATGCCCTACAAGCAACAAATAGATGATCTAAAATAGTTATTTGTCGGTATCAAGTTTGATCAAATTCCAAGGGTGGAGAACAAAGTTGTGGATGCTATGGCCACAATTTCTTCATTATTACAATTGCCAAAGAAACGTGGTTGTTATGAGTATATGGTTTTATCGTTCGAGGTCTCGATGGTACCTTACTTCTATCTAGAACATGACGAATCTGAAACGGCCCTACGAGAGGTTCACAAGGGTATTTTTGGCACTCATTCGAGTGGGATAACTCTAGCCAAGAAATTCCTCCATTTGGGATATTATTGGCCATGCATGGAGAAAGAATCCTATCAGTTTGTTAAGAAATGTCAAAAGTGTCAGATTCATAACAATTTGATTCATGCACCAGCTCAAGAACTGCATCCATTTACATCAACATGGCCTTTTTGTCAATGGGGACTGGATCTGGTAGGAAAGATACACCCCTCTTTATCCAATGGACATAAGTTCATTATCACAGCTACATAATATTTCACAAAATGGATAGAAGCAGTGCCTCTTACAACCATCACTGGGAAGCAAATTTCCTCTTTCATCTTAAATTACATATTCTATTGATATGGAATGCCTCAATCCATTATCACTAATAATGGATGACCTTTCAAGTATCAAGATGTCCAAGAACTATGTGAAAAGTTCCATATCCAACATCATTTTTCAACACCGTACTATCCTCAAGGAAATGACCAAGCTGAGGCCTCAAACAAAATGATTCTAAAAACTCTAAAAAATATAGTTAATGATGTTGGATGTGATTGGCATGTTCAACTCAATCCTACACTATGGGCCTACAAAAAAAGTATCAGAACACCAACAGGAGCTACACCATATGCATTGGTATATGGATTAGAGGCAATATTACCGACTGAAGGAGAGATTCCATCCCTTTGAGTATCACTCAGAGGAATAATTTTAGATGAAGACTATAGGGTGTCTAGGCTACAGGAATTGGAGTTGTTGGATGAGCGTTGTCAACAAGATTTTAATCATCTAATGGCTTATCAACAGAGAATTTCAAGGAATTACAACCACAAGGTAAAACCAAGGGTATTTCAGGTTGGTGATTTAGTTCTAAAAGAGAACCGTAGGAATCAGCAAGACAGGGAAAAGAAAGGGAAATTTGAGGCTAACTAGCTAGGTACTTTTGTTGTCATAAATTAGTGTATGGATCAGGGGCATATCAACTATCAATTTCAGAAGGAGATTTGTTTGATGAACCTATCAATAGTATCCATCTTAGAAATTTATATACTTGAATCTCCTAGTGCATGGGTCAAACTTCTAAAAATGGTTTCCTTGATGAAAACCTAGCAAACAGGCATATTGGCAACAAAAAATACAAAAAAATAGCAAAAAAAAAAAGAAAGAAAAAGAGAAAAATGAGAAAAATAAACAAAACAAAGAGTGTAATCAATACATATGGTGAAAACCTAGAAATAGGCATCGTATGTGATTCTAAAGATCAACATTCCCATCTATTTTGATACATATTGGGATCCTTAATCTGGCAGTCAGTACCATTTCATATCATGTCATTAGTCTTATTGCATCCATCATCAAATCATTTCACATAGTCAAGTCCCAGTCCAAAGCTTGGGGGCAACATCTGGATATCACTAGGGGCAACAAAACATCGGTTTAGCAAAGGGAAAACAATAGTATGACAAGAAATAAAAACAAAGATCAAAGCACAACATCAATCACAATTAGAAGGGCATCAAACATCTGTATCATATCGAAAATCCAAAAACATAGGTCTGTGTCAGTTGAACTACGTGGTCTCTACATGTATAACATAGGCAAGGCTAATCTTTAATTAGCCCCCGAGACCTCTAGGATAGGTTAGTAGGTTAGGTCTTTGGTCAAAATCTCGAAAATAAAAAAAAAACATGTCAAAATCAAGATGGATGATCTAAATCTAAATAATGATTGAAACACTCTAGTAAAAAATGGATAAATTGTATTTTTGATTATCATTTCTTTGGAGTAACTCGATGATGTATGGCACTAGAGAAACAAGGAAGAAGAATCATATTTTTATTTTCTGCTATTTGTAAGTTAATCATATAAATGTGTGAATTGTCGAGGGATGTGCTATGCAAATGTATCACCGATGACATTTCAGAATTCACACACTAAAATGATTAATCTTTGCTTGTTTACACAATGAATGCTCAGGTCATCTCCATTCAGCTATACCTAGATGCTTGTGTTCACTTGCAATATCAAAAATCATGAAAGTAGTACTCAGGTCGTCATTGGTCTAATACATACCATTAATGCTTGTACTCACTTTCAACATCCAATAAAATCTCTATGATGATACCAAGCACAAAAATACTATTAAAATGACAATGGTTTTGCATATAGTTGCATGATAAAATTAGATTGCATTCATAATAAAATCATTATCTACAGAGTATTTGTTACATAAGGGATTTCAATCAATAATTATTTTTTCTATAATCATGACTAAGTATACTTGACATAAATCCAAAAATCATCAAAAACAAATAGAAGTCATCATCTCATCATTAAGTTTTCATCATTTCATCATTCATGCATTTTAACATTAAATAGCTATGCATTTATCGTACCACATTTTTATCATCATCACATCATAAATAAAATACATACATGCATTATGTAATGTCATTTATTATCCATACATCATCATTTATTATTACTATCATCAACATAAAATAAATGCAAGTCATTGACATTATCATCATTATCATCATACATTACATCATACATCCATATATCATATATTCTACAAATGCATTTATCGTAGAATCATTACATGAAATAAAAGCATTCATCATAGGATCATCACATTGAAATAAAATCATTCATATAGAACATCACATGTTACATCATCACAAAATAAATGCATCCATCACATAGAAATCATAAACCATCATAAGATCACATTGACTGCATCTCATATATGTATCATCAGTGTCAAGTATACAATGAAGTCTGAAATAAATATACATCATGTCTCAAAAGGAATATCTCGGAATCACAATAGCATCTATGATCTTCTACTGCCAAAATGTGCAGGCCCAATAGGACCAGTACCAACACCACCCTCGGAAGGAACAAGATCTCTAGGATCTCCTTGAGGAGGTTATCACACCCTCACTGACTATCAGGGTGTGAGTCCAACCAGATCTCGATGGGGCATAGCTGACTCTGTGATCAACATGCACTTCATCATGATATCTACCTTGATAGAACTATGCCTCTCAGCCAACCCGCATAACCTCTCTCATATAATCGGCCACCGAGGTACCATTGGCCACTCTCTGTAAGGTCTCGACTATCTCCTGTGCCCTCTCTGTGATCTGTCAGGCACTATCTCGCTCGAATGTCAATATAACAACCTAAGTCTACACAGCGGCCAACTATCCATGTACCTGCACTAGTGCCTAAGCATGGGCTTGAGCCCGAGCCTGCATCTAAGTCTGTGTCTAAACCAACAAACCCCGAGCCTGTACCAATTGTCCCTGTAGCATTTGTACCTGTGTCTGGAGACCTGCAATCTATCTCTAATGATCGAATGATGGCACTACCACTACTCGCCTCTTGCGAGGCCTACTAGATGAAGGACTGACACTGACTAGCCCAATCCCTCTGCCACCTCCACCGCCACCATCACTTTCATCGCTATCGCTACCATCACTACCACTCTCTGTGCTACAGCCTAATGGAGTATCACCCCCACTATCCATAAAACCCTCGGTAGCATCCTCCTCTATGGGTAATGGTGCTGGCTCATCTAGAATGGTGATGCGAGGATGTGGAGTCAAAGCCAAAAATGTAGCATACTCTGTTGTAACTACCACCTCCACAATGTCTCTGTGCATGTCCCAAGCTAATGGTTGCAGTGCCCTATATCCCTCTACAAAGACCTCATATGATAGAAAAGGCCCCCTATCTGCTACATCACTCCACCGCCTAGCATAGTGGGCTACCCCTGAGGCATACACTGAATGATGCCATACTGCCTATACACTTATCATAGCAAAAATATCTCCAAAAAAAAGGGTGTCCGTCCAATTAGGTACATGGAATCATAGAGATACCCCAACACTGCATCATCCTCCTCCCACTGCTCACAATCTAGATATGGCTGCTAGACGACATTCTCTGTATCATCAAAAACTCACCTCCAATGCTCCAACTTACCCATTTGAGCCTAGATAAGCCAACCTTTGTATTGAAACACATATGGTCTACCTACTAGTCTATCCATAACAGGAAATGGTCGAGCAATGGAAAAGTGCTCCCATGCCCACACCTATAACAGGGTTATCCCTACTGATAAACTGCATGCCCCAAGGTATAACACTAAATGAAGGTCATGATAGAGATGTGCTAGCATGCACATCCCCCACGCGTATCTTGTACCATGTACGACCATGCTCTCTAGAATCCTACCCCAACCCACAGAGAATCCCTTTGACCTGCGATTAGGGAAAAGGAAACCTCTAATGAATCCAGCAAGAATTACTGGTAGTGAGGCGTGTGCATCAAAAATAATCCTCCATTGGGCACTCGGACCTGCAATATGCTAATCCTGAAACACTCTACAGAGAGCATTTCTCCCACCAGCCTCAAGAGAATCGTACACCACAATCTCCCCCATAAATGGAATGCGCAAAATCCACCACACATCCTCAGGTGTGATCGTCATCTCACCAGTGGGCAAATGAAAAGTTTATGATCATTGTGCCACCGCTCGGCCAAAGCGATAAGGAGACCTTGATTAATCCTAATCTGGGGCATGTCACGTAAACTAGTGAGGCCACATCGACCTATAATCTGAATCTCATCTAGAGTCAAATGAGGTATCAAATCAGTCGTCCAAGGAAACCGCTCTCGCATCTAGAGATTACCCAGACGCTCCTATCATCATGAGAAAATTTAAAATCAGTGCACTATGTCAAGAAATCAAAAGTCATTCTACTATCAAGTCTAATAAAAAATTGGTATGAATTTTGCGATCAAAATTCATGAACAAACATCAAAAAACCTCACCTATCATGAGGTTCATCAAACATTACCTAATCTTGCCTATCGTGAGATTTATTAGATATTGAATCATTTCCTCACCTATCATGATGATCATCATAAATAGGATTATTCTTGCCTATCATGAGAGTAAGTATTATTTAAATCATCAAAATCAATCATCAAGAATTTGGATCATCAATCATACCAATCCAAAGAATGGACATGATCAGAATTGACGAAATCAAGGTTAACTAAGTCAAAATCTACAATTCTGACATGGATGTGCTAAAATAGGCATCCAAAGCACTAAACTTCAAAAGCGCTACTTTATCAATCAGATGTGCTAAAATAGGCACCCAAAGCAATATTTTATCTGAAGCACTATTTCAACACTACGATGCACTATAACAGGCCACCGAAGTGCTACTTTATCCTAAGCGTTGTTTTACTGCATTGATGCGCTGAAACAGTCCATCAAAGCACCACTTTAATCAAGGCACTAAAATAGACCATAGATGCGCTAAAATACCAAATCAAAGTGCTAGAATATTCTAGGCACTAAAATCTGGCATCGATGCACTAATTCTAACTATCTAAGTGGTAATTTATGAAAGCGCTAGAGAAAATAACGCAAGCGCTAAATCTCAAAGCGCTAAATCAGTTTATCAAAGCGCTACACTGGAGTGAAAGCGCTACAGCATGACTTGGATGCACTAAACTAACTAAAATATGTAAAAAGCATTAAAAAGCATAAAAAACAAAATTGCACGAAAAATGACGAGGATTATGGGTACATACCGGAGGTCCGTACGCGACCGGCCGCTGGTGATATCGAATGCGCTCGAAATGGTGAGTGTGGTAAGGGATTGGCATCTTGCTCCAACTGGTTGAAATTTCTCTCTCACTCAAGTTTGAAAGTCAAAAGGGTGCAAATGACTTTGAAAATGACCTTTTGGACTTTATATAACTTTTGAAAAGGGTATTTTTGTGGATTTTGTTATATTTTGATTAATTTTATTCATGGAATTAATTGAAATTCATCTACGGGCTATATTTTCTTCATCATTGTCGAGAGATAAATTATTTCTTCATCAAATCTTCATCAAATCATCATGAAAATTCAAAAAATCTTAAAAATTATTCACATCATTAATTTATCTCCCGAGGGGGCATATTATCGGCAATCATCTGAAAATCAATATCTGGGGCATGTCTGGGGCACACTGAACTATTTTTAATCATCAATCCTGGTAGTAGCAGCAAAATTTTCTTCGAAGAAATGCGTAAACACATCACTTCAAAGAGGGGAAAAATGTATACACCTAAAAATGGTCTCGAGAATAAAATTAATTAAATATGAATTATTTAATTGACTATCCTAAATTTCTCTACTGTTTAAATAAATAGAAATATTTATTTATATAGTTCACGTTCACGTTCACATTTAAATTCTTCTAAATTATTCTATTATCTCATCTTAATTAAATAAACAAAATTAAATACTTTGTTTGATTTAATTATCATTTCCCCATTTTATTCTATCACATCAATCTATAATTAATTAAATAAAGATTAAACGCTTTATTGATTAATTGACATATTCTTCTGTTTAATTTAATAAACAACTTCTATAGTTTGTTTTATTAAATTATTTATCCCTCTTTTGCTAATTTAAATAAATCAAAAATATTTAAATAAAGGAATAAGAAATATTCCATCTATATTTCTGCAAAATTGAATTAGATATCCTATGTCTAATTTATATCTAAAATCATGTCAAATTAATTGATTGAAACTTCATGGGAAGTTTTGGAGACGAATTGGAGAAAAATTAAAAATTCTTCTCTCAATCCTCCTTCATCAATCTTTCCTCTTCTCTTGCCTGGTGTTTTCATGGGTAGAGACAATCACCAAAATTCTCTCAATCTCCTCCATCTCTCACCATTCAATCCTCTAGATTGAATCCAAGCCTCTCTTTTTCCATCCCTGTGCATTTCTATAGCCAGGAAATCTATAAATAAAGCCTCATTCAACTAAGAAAGGATCCAGATAATCTAACTTATGCACTCTTACTATGCAGGGATTTCAAGCATCAAGCATTCAGCATCCAAGCATCCAACAATCAAGTTTTCATATCATGGCTGCCTCCTATAGCTTCATTTGTCAATTTTTATGTCAAGATTAATTTAGTTTCTTTTAATCATCATATAGGATTAGTTTCTTGTATTTAGCATTCATCTCATTCTTCAGATAGTCATTTTAACAGTCACATTGCTTACACGATCTAAGAGCCATAGTGATTTAATAAATCTTTGGAGATAGAGAGCAATATGATTCTTTCAGTAGATTATTGTTTTGAATTAGTTCAATTTGATTTTTCTTTGATATAATGTTGTATTAAGAAGTGTCTTTTGTGCTTTACACCTTATTCACACTTACATCTATTATTTCTTTGCTTTCTATATTGCTCTATCATCGGTTACATTTCTTCTTCCTAAAATATGGTGGTGTCCATTCTGATGGTTATTCTCAAGTGTACCACTCTACCACGGGTCATGTTCCAACCCTTTGTGGTGTATTGATTTCTCTTCAACACTGTCCTCATCTCACCGCTTTATCATGGGCTAAGCTCCAACCCTCTACGGTACATCAATAGAAAGATTTTTTAACTTTCTTCACCATGATACTGCGAGCCATTTTGCAAGAGGTTGCGATCAGGAGGTATGATGTGAGGGCTATATAGAGTATCCAATGTGGTAATGGTACAATATTAAAAGGATTTTTTGGCTTCATGGAAGGAAACAACATGATTTTTATGAGAAAGGTAGCATGAATTTGGGCTTTAATAGATGAAAACCTTTAGAATATTTAACTAGAATTTTGGCTCTAACATAGAATTGGAAAATTTTATGGCTTGTACTAATAGTGAGGGTAGATGGTTGAATGACTAGGAATTATGGATTTTTGGTAAGAGGGATATGTGGGTGATTGACTATGGGTTGAGGTCGATTTGTATTTGGATTGGATGATGTCTATGGCTTGTTGGTATTGACCAATGTAAAGTATTTTTTATTCAACTTGACTAGCAATCATATCAGGGTGAAGGAAAGACATGGTGGTGGATTGTGTGTCACCAAAAAGTGTAGCCTTTGACACTTTTCACTCATTTGGACCCTTGCTAATGGATTTTGGACCTCTTTCAGCCTCTTTTTCCCCTTTCCAAGCATTGTTCCAAAGTGTTGTAAAACACTTTCACACTTCGTAGGCTTGTCATAACTAAACCAACACTTTCTTATGATATAATGACTTCTTAATGCACATATAAGTCCTATCTTCATGTGATTTATGAGACAATCCTAATAAACAACAATAATCATAATTTAATCTCTAAAAAAAAATGAAAATTGCCTAGGTAGAAAAGGTCACCACCTTGGACCACCTAGTCCCATGTGGCATAAAATTCAATTTTAACTTAGTTTTCTTTCGAGATTTTTTCTCTAAAACCCTAAGGTCAGCCTGTATGGTGTTATTTCATGAAAATTTCAAAATAACCTCTATAAATAAGGGTTTTTCCCCTTATTTTGAACTTTTTCTAGCTCATTTTTCTCATATGTCATTCTTCTACTCACTACTCTTCTCAAGCAATCTAGGGTTTTAATTAATCTAATCCAACAAAACATCTCTCAAGAATCATTCATGGGTAGAATCTTCCATTGTTGCAACTCAAGATATATCATCAAGGAAAGGTAGACTCCTTTACTCCTTTGTTTCATGCTTGTTTAATTTATCTTATCATCTTGGTTTGATTACTCAAAAGGGGTTTGACTAAGGAAAACCCCTAATCGCTAACAATCAACAAGTTTTCCCTCTTAGTGTGATTTGCAGGTCTTGTATGTAGATTTGGAAAATAACCAAGGTGGAAAGATCTTCCACAACTTTCTCAATCTCCCCAAGGTTGGAGAAACCCTAGCTGAAGCTTGGAGGACACCTACAGACTAGATTCTTCACTTTCAGATCTAGACACCTAGAGGAAGAAAAAGAACAGACCAAAGGCTCCCACTTCTAGTTTCTAATCTTTAGAAATTCAAACAAGGACTAAGTCACCAACTATGGCGACCTAGTCCCTTTGAACCTATTTTTGCGGAATTTTGGTAGATCTAGATACCCTTTTGGCAGGAACGAGCTTCGATGGACTTTCACAAAAAAAGAACTAGGTCACCCAGAATGGTGTATGTGTCCTAGTAGGCCAAAATTCTAGATTCAGCAGCATTTCCAACTTCTGCAAGTTTCTAGGTGCATACCCCTTTCATCTCCAACCATCTATTTTAGCTTAATATACATTCTTAGGTCATCTTGTACATGTTTGCATATCATTGTGTGTTTTCAAGCATAGTTGTATTTTATAAGTTTTACATTAATAGTTAGCTTCTATTTTTAGTTTATTGCATTCAAACCAAACACATCACACCTATTATCAAACACCTAATCTCCCTTTCAATGAATCCTAAAATGAAAAGGTTTGATAGACAATCCATTTCCTAACTTAGCATCTAGGTGAAAAATCCTAGGAGCTCATTGGGGAATCTTCTTTCTCTTCTTCATTTTTGGTGGTTCATTTTGGTGAAGCTAATGTCCTACCCACTTCTTGTCTGATCTAGAGTTCTTCATGGTTCTTGGTTTTCATTGCATTGCATGTTTCATTAGTGAAGTTGCATCCTAGGGTTTCAAAATTTACATTAGTAAAAAGTACATATAGGTTGCATTTTTGTGCATCTGAAAACATTAATCATTTTTGAAATTCTACATTTTCTTGTTAGATCTTCCTTGTAAAACACATAAACCACCTATATCCATCAAAATATTTTGAAAAATCTCAAAAAGATCACCAAGAGGACTAAGTCGCCACTCTGGGCAACCTAGTTCCTTTAGGCCTTTGAACTAGCCCTTACAGAGTTCAAAACCTTATTTTCCAACTTCTATTTTGTGCCATTACCTACTTGTATCAACTGGTTGTGTTTTTGTTACATGTATTTTATTAGAACTAGCTTTAGTTAGCTCATTTCATGCATTTCTTAGTTTCAATTTTTCATATACTACATTTCTTTTTTAGATTGCTGAATAGTGTAATCATAAAATTACCTTGTTTCCCATCTGAAAAATTGCATTTCAACATTTAAATTTAAATCCTTGCATTGCATTCTCTTTCCCTTCTCTTCATACCATGTTTTCATTTAAGAGATGTGGCTTTGATTAGTTTTCAAATGGATTTCATAAATTTAACATTCCTTCTTATGAGTTCAATGCAGATTAAAATAATGAATTAATTAAAGCACATGTTCATAACCAAACCATTGACACAATTCTTAACATTGTATTACCCCTTGATGAGGATGTTAGTGTTGAAAATCATAATAATCATACTTGTGCTTCTCCCTATACCTCTCCTTTTAGTGATGAATGTATTTTGGTAACATAAGATACAAGCATTGATGGTCTTAATTGTCCCTCTCCTCATCCCCCTTTGCCAAACATTAAATAACAAACATTTCTAAAGATTTCCTTACCTAGTATCCCTAACCATAACAATCAAACTTGTCCTTCTTCTAATACTCCTCCTTAATGCAAAGATGATAGGTTGGTGTTAGAAGATACACCTCTCCCAAGTCATGAGACTCTTGAACCTCCCTTCCCTCATTCTCCCACCCTTTGGGACAATCTATTTGAAAATAATAGTGGTCCTTCTCTTGATTCCTCCCCTACCTATGATGAAGCTAGCTCTCCTACTAGGGTATATAGTATGGAACAAGAGAATGGGAGCTTTGACAATAAAATAAAACCCTCCCCTCATCCTCCCACCCTTATTAATCCCATCATTGATCATTCCCCTACTTGAGATGAAGTCATTTTATAACAACCAATCCTTGAATGTCATGAACATGAGGTTTGTAGTTCTCCTAAAATCTCTCCTCCTAGGTCTAGGCTATGATGATGCAAGACAAGGATAACATTGACTCTCCTTCCTAAGGGGATGTTAATATTATTCAACCTCAACTCACATCTTACCCACCTTCAACCAAACCTAAATTTACCCTCTACCCACCTCAAAACAATGCATTGTAGCAACCAAGTCATAATATCATTGCTCATACACATTACATGAGAAACAATATACAATCCCAACAATAACCCTCAAATTACTTACCTTCATCCCCTCCAATCTTACCTATTTCCCCTCACTTGAATTCATTCATTAGGGAGCATGACCTTGTTGACCAACTAAGGAATAATCCTACTAAAATATCTTTATGGGACCTTATTCGGGCCTGCCTTAACTATCACAATATGATGCAACAGGCCTTACAATAAATTATTGTCCCTTCTAATGTGCAATCCAATAACATAGTAGCTATGATTCAAGCATTGAATGCTGACATTTTTTTCACCAAAGTGAGCTCCCTCCTTTGGAAGTGTAAAAATGAGCTGAAGCTTTCATGATCATATCTCAATACAACCATATAGGGATCAAGTGAACCCTTATTTATAATTGATCCATTGTTAATGTGTGTAGTTTCAATCTTTTGGATAGGCTCCATATTGATAAATCAACCATTCAACCTACTTCCTTATCTCTCAATGGGTTTGATAGTAAAGGCCAAAATTCACTTGGTGTGATCACTTTTCCTAGTTGGAATGGCCACATTAGATACACTAATCCATATAAGGCCCAATGATGTTTCAGATAACCTCATTTTAGGTAGGACATGGATTCATACAATGAATGGAGTTCCTTTCGCTCTTCATCATAAGATGAAGTACATCTACAACAACAAAGTGTACACACTTGATGTTGATCCTGAACCTTTTAATGTCTTACATCTTAAGTAAAACAAATCCAAACCATTCACTAATTCAACACCAACCAAACAAGTGGAACCCATATAAACAAATTCCTTAGATGATGATTCCGGTTCCTTAGACTTCACACCTCCTTTACTAGGAGAATCCAAGATCACCAACAAAGATTCTAAAAAGGGAAGCGTAGTCTTGTCAACACAAGACTTGACTGATCCTTTGACAAAATCCACCTCATCTACTTTAGACAAAGAAGCCAACAATGAACCCTCACATGATCCAAAAGTGCTGAAATAGCTCTATGAAAAAGGTTATGAGCTCATGAAACAACTTGGTATAGTGGAAAAGGATGTGGTTCTAACACACAAGAATCAAATGATGGTCTTGGATTTTGTCCTTTCATTGAAATAATCCACCCTTCATCTAACACAAATACTAACCATTATAACCTTTCTAACCCACCCTTCAAAAGTGATCCTTTGAGCCTACCAAAGGACTCTTTTCTTAAATTCAATGTCATCTTGCAAGTTTTCAACCCACTCCTAATTTGGACTTTACACACTCCTCCAAAGGATTCTTCAAAATCTCACAATCTATAGCACCTTGTGTAAGTATGAAATCCTATACTAAGCAAGGTCCTTCCTTGTTGCAAACAAAAGGAACACCTTCTAAACTTGATCAATAATTGTATCTTGTTGATACTCCTTCAAGATCACTTGATCTCCCTTCCTCCCAAAACTCGGAAGAAATGTTTCAACAATCATTCCTTTTATGCTTACCACTGAGTTCATTGTCATTAAACTAATGAGTGTAAGGCATTGAGTAGAAAAATACATCTTAAGGATTTTTGTGCTCTCCCTTATGTGGCAGCACCTCATTCCTCTAATTGATACCAATTTTCATTCAAATTTGGATCTCACCAATCCTTTCAGCTCACTCTAACAGTCTTACACTAAGTGGGGGCAAGGAGTTAGTTAGCAACTTCCCTCGTATGTCACTTATTGTTGTCTCTTTTTGCTTATTGTTAACCTTTCATGAACATATAAGAGAAACATTGGGATGTGTATGACATGTCTTAAGTTGACTCACATGTGAATACTACCCTTTTCATGATGTAGCTTAATTCAAAAACACATGACTTGGTATAGGGATTTTCGAACAAGCTCTCATGTCCTCTTCCTCCTCTTCTACTTTAAATAAATTGCTCACAGTAATGGTGTGTAGAAATTACTTTAAAGTGGGGACATACATCACCACTCCCATTTCATTGTGCAATTTTCGTCTTTCTTGCAATCCCCTCTTTTGGAAACATTAAGTACAATGTTGCTCAAGATGAGAAATTTGCATTTTCCCTCTTTTGCATAGAATATGATTTCTTCCTCTCTTGGATATAGGATGAGTCCATTTTCACTTTTCCTCTCTTGGACACATTATGCATGATGTTCCTTAAGATGAGACATTGCATGAACAAAGAAAAATCCCTTTGAACAAAATCATTCCAAACATCATTTTATTTTGTGGTGCCTTATCAAAGTTATCAGGAGGTATAACTTTGGTATGGTTTGAGTGGGAAGCCCAACCAACATCATGACTTTCCCCATAGCCACCTATGTGTGTGTGAGTACATACCAACTATTTGTATGTTTCTCACCTTTTGCGACAACTCACCCCACAGATGATCTGATGTTTTGTGGCCCTAGAGTGAGCACATCATTTCACCTCTCATTATCTCTTTCCTTAAGTTCTTGTCATTGCATGATCAAGTATCTTGTCTTGTTGCAAATCATTCACCCTTGAATGTATCCTTTCACATTGATGTCTTATTGACTTAGAATCTTGAATCCCGGGGGCTTGACCACCTCCTTCTTCTTTGTCATTCTTCACCATCTCCATTGGGCTACTTTAGTGTGAGTTTAAAGCAAGTTCATCCTCTCACTAAAGTGGGGGCTAAATGTGTCACCAAAAAGTGTAGCCTTTGATACTTTTCACTCATTTGGACCCTTGCCTATGGATTTTGAACCTCTTTCAACCTCTTTTTACCCCTTTCCAAGCCTTGTTCCAAAGTGTTGTAAGGTGTTGTAAAACATTTTGACACTTCTGAGGTTGGTCATCACTAAATCAACCCTTTCTTATGCTATAATGACCCCTTAATGCACATGTATAAGTCCTATCTTAGTGTGTTTTATGAGACAATCCTAACAAACAACAATAATCATACTTTAATTTATGACAATCAATGAAAATTTCTCAGGTGGACTAGGTCACCACCTTGGGCGATCTAGTCCCATATGGTATAAAATTCAATTTTAACTTAATATTCTTTCGGGATTTTATGTCTAAAACCCTAAGATCAACCTGTATGGTGTTATTTCAGGAAAACTAGGGCATAACCTCTATAAATATAGGTTTTTCCCCTCATTTTTCACTTCTTCTAGTTCATTTTTATCCTATCTCATTCTTCTACTCACCACTCTTCTCAAGCAAGCTAGGGTTATGAGTACTCTAAGCCAACAAAACATCTCTCAATAAGTATTTAAGGGAAGAATATTCCATTAATGTAACTCAAGATCTATCATCAAGGCAAGGTAAACTCCATCACTCCTTTGTTTCATGCTTCTTTATTTTATTTCATCATCTTGGTTTGATTACT
>VCHN02000014.1:28332619-28368480 GCA_007115665.2 Sequoiadendron giganteum
GAAATTGATAGTGATTGAGAAATTTAGGTAATTGGAGCAAGATGGTGATTCCCTACCCCACACACTGATTTGAGTGTGTGCAATGTCATAACCGCCCGACAACATATGGACCTCTGGTACATACCCCAAAATTCCACATCGTACTTTGTGCAATTTGATTTTCCTATGTTTTTAACATTTTAAAATTTATTTGCATAGTTTAGCACATTTAAATTCTGATGTAGCACATAGATTTACTATTTAGCGCATCCCCTTATTCTGTGCATTGAAGTAGGACTTTAGCGCATAGGAATAATGTAGTAGTGCATTAACCGATTTAGCACTTTGATAGGTTCGAATAGCGCATAGATGGGATCAAATAGCACATTGAATATTTAGCACATTGAATACCTGTTTTACTGCAATGATAGATTGATCTGACACATTAACAATTTTAGTGCTTTGATTGACTGTTCTAGTGCATTGACCTTTTTTGCACTTTGATTGACCATTCTAGTGCATTCAAGTCAGAAAGTTGTGTTCTTTAGTATGCTCTTTGATTTTTGATGTTCTTCGATCATGTTAGCCTTTGATGTGATTTTATGTGAGGATCCTATTAGATTTTGATGATATTTGATCTCATTCTATGTGATATTCAATGATTGATTGATTATAATTGACCTCATGATAGGTGAGGGACAATTATAATTTTATTTATTAACCTCATGATAGGAAAGTTTGATTGATAGATTGATTGATCAACCTCATGATAGGAGAGGTTGATTGATAACTTCATTTGTTTAACCTCATGAAAGGTGAGGTTTATTAATAACTTTTTGGTCATGAGATTTGACAAAAGTCTCACCAGAGTTGATTAGATTGATAGGTTGGTTAATTTGGATTGATTGAAAAGATTTTTGATTTATGATATTTTGTGATGATAGGAGCCTTTGGTGAATCTTCATATTCGTGAGCATTTTCTGAGGATTTTGATTTGGTACCTCAACTGTCACTACGTGATATGGGTGTTATTTTACATTGTGGTTTGTCCTCCTTATTATATATGCCCTAGATTAGGATTAATCACGGTCTCGTGATAGCCCTAGCTGACAGGTGGCATAGTGAGCATAACACCTAAATCACCTTCCTACCGGTGAGATGACAGTGACTTTGAAGGTTGTGTATCATATATTGAGGATACCTATGGTTGGAGAGCTTGTTTGGTATGATCATATTGAGTAGGGAGGTACCGATGCTCTACGTAGAATGTTTGAGGATGATAGGATTTGTGGTTACAATATTCCTTGGAGGGAGATGGTGGATGCATATGCTACACTTTCATTCATGCTTCCAAGCTTCATTAGAGGTTTCTTATGTCCAGACCATAGGTCAAAGGGAATTTCAATTGGATGGGGTCAGATTTTGGAGTAGATGATCATGTAGGGCACTAGATATGCTTGGGGCATGTGTATGTTAGCCCACTTGTACCATGATTTACACCAAGTTGTGTATCTTAGACGATGTAGCTTGTTGGCCAAAGTGACACTATTACAAATATGGGCATGGGAGCATATGGCCATCACATGTCCCATTGTAAATAGATAGAGGCCAATCGGGAGACTCTTTTTCCATGGTTATACAGGTCCAATTGTCTAGCATAGGATGGGAAAATTGAAGTACTGGAGGCGGATGTTGGATGATCTAGAGGCAGTTGTATGGTTAAATTATATTAGTTGTGAGGCTTAGGCAGAGGATGATACTGAGACGTTGTACCTATGCCAGTCCATGTATTTGATTGGGAGGACCTCATTTATCATTAAGAGGTTCCTACTAAGGAGGGTTATGCGGTAGTATGGAAGATTGTAGGGTATGCCATAGCCTGTCACTCACTATGCATGATGATAGATGGATTCTTCAGAGTGGGCACCCACCTTGTCATTTGATGTGACAGTTGAGGAGTATCAAGGGTTGGAGCCAATCATTTGGGATTATCATCTAGATGTAGTTGAGGTAGGGATGTCTGAGGAGTATGTGCAGTACCTATTTATGCATCCATTCCCGCAGATATTGAGCCCATATGAGGCAGTGCCATTATTGGATGAGCATGAGAGAGAGGTCGTTCATGGTCATAGGTGGAGAAGGAGAGATGGAGGAGATGAGGAGAAGATGGAAGAGGGGGAAATGGCAGATGAGGAGATGGCAAAGGAGGAGATGGAGAGTAGTGAGATGATGGAGATGGCGGTGGTGAAAGAGTAGATTTTATTATTAGTGATGTGATGGTGCCTTGATAGAGGAGATCCTTGGTGGAAGAAGTACAACACCATGTGCAAATTGGAGTACCCTCACAACAACAACAAATGTAGATAGCTGCATTATAGGTGCAGGTTCAAACTCTGTAGAGGCAGTTAGCACAAGTGTAGGCATTATTAGCAAAGGAACAAGCTTAGGCTGCACAAGCACATGCATAGGCTTAGGCTGCACAAGAATAGTCACACGAGGCCACATTGACAACTTAGAGATATGCGGCTAGATAGAGTGGTGACATGGTAGTGGCTCTATCTAATAGATTGCAGAGAGTGGCCAAGGGGACCACTATGGGTGCAATGATGGTAGAGGTTACATTAGTTGCTAAATATTTTGAGCACTATTGTGGCTGATACCATGAGGTTGTTCCGGTAGAGCAGAGAGTTAGTTATGTTGCATCTAGATCAGAATGCAGTCACTCTAGGACCACCAGTATGGGTGTGGTACAACCTCCACATAGAGATCCAGGACCAAACCTAGGTATAGGTGCACTTGGTGGAGGTACTTCGAGTGTAGGAGGTCTTGTGAGACCAATGAGTCCTAGGGTAGCACCTCATAGCTCCATGATCATATTTGATGTATTTGATGATGTATACTCTCATTTTGACCCACTTCCATGTTATTGTATCTCTTGATATTTATTCTAACTTCATTGTTTACTTGATAGTATTATATTTGATATTTATATGATATGTGGAAGATTCATGATCTATTATGCATTCTATTTGATTTCATGATGGTTATCTATGATATATGCATTTATATTCTATATGCCATGTGATGTTTATATGAATTTTTTTTTCGAATATGCTCTGATGAATTAATTATGTATAGATGCAATGATGAAATGAGGTGAATATGAAATGCCATGAGTTGAATGGTAATGCAAATGATATGTGATGCTTGAATAGTGATTTTAGATGCGATATGTATGATGTGAATGTGATATGAAATGAATTTATGATGATGCAAATGATATGTAATGAAATTTGCTTTTATTATTATCTAATGCAAATATATGATGTGATGTATACATTAATGATTGATCTAATAATGCAAATATATGTTCAAATGTATGGATGAATCCATGATATGATAATGGAAATATATGTGTTATGCAAATGATAATGCAAATTCATGAGAATTCAATGTTTTTGTTTATGTCAAGTATACTTAGTCCTTTAAATGATTAATATAACATTGTCTTTCAAAATCTTTGACAATTTTGAAACAATCTATTTTGTAGATGCAAAGCTAATATGAATGTAATCTAATTTAAGTATGGAAAGCTAAATATGCAAATTTGTCTTCTTAACAATCCATTTATCATGCTTTTTATCATCATTGAGCCTTGGAAATGTTGAAAGTGAGTACAATCATCAATGGTATAAGATAGACCATGATGACATGAGTACTTATTTCATGATTTTTGATATTGCAAGTTAACACAAGCATCAAGGTATAATTAAATAGAGATAACCTGAGCATTACTTGCATAAAATAGACAAGAATCAATCATTTTCTTATGAAAATTCTGAAATGTCATCAGTAATACTTGGTAGAGCAGGTATTGTGATAATTCACATAAGAATAATGATGAATTCATAGACAATAGACAAGAAAAATCATACTCCTTCCTTGCATCTCTAGTTCAATACATCATCGAGTTGCTCCAAAGATATGATAAAAAAATTCAAAAGAACAACATTCGAACACTCAAGCTAAATCAGTAAAATTATGATTCAAAAGAATATGATCCATTTAGATTTGATGTGGTTGATTGATTCAAGTTGTTGGATTGGATAGTTTGATCTTCTAATGATTTTTTTGATTGTTCGATGTTGTGTTCCGTATGATCAATATGTTTTTTGTGTTGTCATACTTGAAAGGAAAAGAAACAACTATAAAATACACTTTCCTAATGCAAAATCCTTAGAAGAGAAGTACAAAAAACTTCATTTAACAATTTTCTTGCATTTGAGAGGCACATTCACAGTATAACAGGAAATACAAAAATAAAACACACACACAAAGATAACACTAGATATATGTGGGAAAAACCTTACAAGAGAAAAACCCACCACACCAAGTAAAGTCACTTTGTATTACAGTAAACAATTACATACAGAGTTATAGACTTCACTCTCAGATGTTAGCTCACAACAACATCTCTTATATGATCTCCTCACATAATTCAATTTGATACATTCACTATTACAATTCCTCTTTAGCATACAATGAATTTTCACACCATTTGTCAACCACTTTATTTTTACACTTCCCCTCAACCAACAACCGTTAGGGTGTATTTAATTACATGCTTCCTCGAAAAGCTTTCTCGTTCTTTGATGAAAACGCCCTGCAACATGCATCGGGTCACCCCAACATTAAAAATAGTTAAAAAGAATTACTAAATCAAGACTCTGTCAACCTCTGAATTAGATCATACATTAAATACAAATATATCACTTCCAAAGAATAAAGATTTCAGCCAATAATCATTGATTTCCAACAGTGATGTAAAATCAATAAATGAGATTACACCACATGTTGTCACACCATTTTTCCACTAGTTTGATTATCGAATCAAACCAGTCAACTATTCCCTAAGCTCCTTCTATTGTGCTATCGTTAGCTATCCATCATACCCCTGAGGTAAGGTGGTATACCATGCTACCACACCAAGGTTCATAGGCACTTGTGGTATGGTGGTGCCACCACACTACCATGCCAGGGCTATAAGACCCCCACGATATGGCAGTGCCACCATGCTACCTCTCCAAAGCTGGAAAGGATGCATGGTATGGTGGTGTCACCGCACTACCACACCAAGGCTAGTAGGCATACACAGTATAGGGGTGTCACCGCACTACCATGCCATAGCCGGTAGACCTTCATGGTATGGCGGTATGGGGGTATCGACTCTTTCATAGTCCTAGGTTCATCAGTGCTAGTAATCAAAGCATAGGAATAGTTTGAATCCAACATAGAGAAACCATACCTATTAGGTTGATGCCTTTGACATGTAGACCTCCTCATTGGCTAAGGCTGAGGTTGTGGTTCTTCTTCTTTAGAACTCTTAGAGCTGCTAGAACTCTCCCATTTTTAGGTACATAATGCAATTCCTCCTTTTCTAGAGTTTCAAGAAACTGAACTACATCATTCTTCTTTTCCCTTTGATCTATCTCTAACTGCAGATCAGCTATTGAAGGCTTCATCTCACAAAATATTACACTTCTGTTGTATGAAACCTTCTTAGTATTAGGATTCCAAAGCTTGTATCCTTTCACACCAATGCCATAGTTGATGAAGATACATTTGATAGCCTTGTTCTCCAACTTAGATATTTTCTCATTTGGAACATATGCATATGCCTCACAACCAAAGACACGAATATGTCTCAGAGAGGGCTTCTTACCAGACCATGCTTCCAAAGGTGTTTTATCAACAAGAGCAGAACAAGGTGAATGATTTACCAGGTAACATGTTGTAGCCATAACCTCATACCATAAATTCTACTCTAGACCACCACTGCTCAGCATACTTCTCACTCTCTCTAGTAGCATCATGTTTAACCTTTCACCAACTCCATTCTATTGTGGAGTATAAGGTGCATTTCTATTCCTTTTAATCCCATGGTCTTTGTAGTACCTTTCAAAATTTGCAGACCAAAGCTCACTGCCATTATCCATCCTCAAGCATTTGATTTTCTTTCTAGTCTGATTCTCTACTAAATTTTTAAATTCTATAAAATGATTGAGCACTTCTGATTTACTCTTAAGAAAGTATACAAATTCCCTTCTTGAATAATCATCAATAAAGGAAACATAATATCTAGACATCGATAATGAAGGGAAATTCACTAGACCAAATACATCAGAATGAACATAATCCAATACAACAAAAGATTTATGAGGACTCGAATAAAATGAAACATGATGTTGCTTTCCATAAATGCAATCTTCTCCATTGGGAGTTTCACCTCCAAGGAATTTTCACCCAGAAGAGCTTTATCCTCCTTCTCTACAGAAGCAACTTTGCTTGAATTTATAGAGACGTTGTTAGATTAAACATGATGTGCATCCAACTTGTATAGAGTGCCAGTTAGCATAACCTTAGCCAACACCATTGTGCCTCTAGTCATATTACATCCTTTACTTGAGAAAGAAACTTCCACACTAGCATAATTTAGCTTACTGACAGAAAGTAAGTTATGAGCCAAACCTGGTATGTGTAGTACATCAACAATCCCTTTGATTCTTCTATCAAGGAATTGAATTTTGACTCTTCCACGGCCAACAATCTCTAGAGTTGAGTCACTTGCCAAGTACACCTTTCCACCATCATAATTTTCATACTTAGTGAACCATTCTCTATGAGAAGTCATGTGGAAAGATGCACCTAACTCAATCAGCCATACATCATTTGATGCCTCAGTCGCCAAGGATGGAATGAAGGAATTTGCATCATTTTGAGAAGAGTCATTATCCAAAGAGTTATTCTTCTTCTTCTCCTCCTTACAATCCTTTCAGATATGGCCAGGCTTCCCACAATTCTAGCATTTCACCTTGGAATTTTTACTAGGAGACTTTGATCTCCCTTCCGATCTAGATTTAGACTTCTTTTTCTTCTTCTTAGCTCTCTCCTTCGATCTACCTCGAACAACAAGAGGATCCTTGGACATCTCAGAAGACTTCCTCCACATTTCTTCTAAGAGCAGTGAGGAAACCATGTCTTCCATCTTGAAAGTAGTTTTTGTACTTCCAATAGCCATTACTAGATGGTCCCAAGTGTCAGGTAAAGAACATAACAAAAGCATGCAATGATCCTCCTCCTATATATTCACACCCATAGACACCAACTGTGCAAAAAACATATTAAATGAGTTCAAATGGTCTGCTATAGATTCAAATTCTTCCATCTTCAAGGAGTACAACTTATTCCTCAGGAATAACTTATTCACCAGAGACTTTCCCTGATAAATGGCACCAAGTTTCTTACATAATGAGGCTATAGTCTTCTCCTCATGGACTTTTAGGAGTACAAAATCAGCTAGACAAAGTCTTATCAAACCTCTAGCTTTTTTATTTGCAAGGTCCCACTCTCCTTGTTTCATACTTTATGGCATAGTTCTAGAAATAGCAACCTAGAGGTCTCTATCCACCAACAAGTCTTCCATTTTGAGTTTCCATAACTCAAAATTTCCGCTATTGAATTTTTCAATTTCTACTCTACCTGATGTACTCACCATCTCAAATAGAAGACTGAGTAATTGGTTCTCCCTCTGCAAGACTCCCACTAAAACATGATTAGCACCAAAAACTAGCCCTACTCACAAGGATAACACAATTGGCCAAACTTTGATACCACTTGAAAGGAAAAGAAACAGTTGCAAAATATGCTTTCCTAATGCAAAATCCTCAGAAGAGAAGTGCAAAAAACTTAATTTAAAATTTTTCTTGCATTTGAGATGCACATTCACAGTATAAGAGGAAATGCAGAAATAAAACAAACACATAGAGATAACACCAGATATACATGGGAAAAACCTTACGAGAGAAACACCCACCACACCAAGTAAAGTCACTTTCTATTATAGTAAACAATTACATACAAAGTTACATACTTCACTCTTAGATGTTAGCTCATAGCAGCATCCCCTATATGATCTCCTCCAGACATAAGTTTGATACATTCATTGTTACAATTCTTCTTTAGCATACAATAAATTCTCACACCGTCCATCAATCACCTTCTCTTTCCACTTCCCCTCAACCAAAAACCATTAGGGTCTATTTAATTACATGCTTCAATAACAAGATTTCTTGATCTCTAATCAAATCGCCCTACAACATGCATTGGGTTGCCCCAGTATTAAAAATAGTTATAGAGAATTACTAAATCTGAACTTTGTCAACCTCCGAATCAGATCATACATTAAATGCAAATATATCGCTTCCAATGGATAAAGCTTTCGACCAATAATAATTGATTTACAACAAAGATGTAAAATCAACAAATGAGATCATGCCACATGTCATCATGCCATTCATCCACCGCTTTCACTATCAAATCAAACTGGTCAACTATGCCCTAAGCTCCTTCTACCATGCTACTACTAGCTACCCATCATACCCCTAAGGTAAGGCAGTATATCACGCTACCGCACCAAGGTTCATAGGCACTCACGGTATGGTAGTGCCATCGTACTACCATGCCAGAGCTATAAGACTCCAAAGGTGGTAAGCACATGCGATATGGTGGTGTCACGACACTCCCATGCCTAGGTTGGTAGGCATACGTGGTATGGCAGTGTCACTGCACTACCATTCCATAGCTGGTAGACCTTCATTGTATGGTGGTAACACCACACAACCACCATTTTCCAGACAACTACGGTTCACCGCGCTACCACCAAGGAAGATGAAGGACTCTGTGGTATAGTGGTAACACTGCACAACTGCTCCTCAGCCGGAAGGGACCCATGGTAAGGTGGTAACACCGCACAACCATGCCACTTCCAAATTTCTCTCGAGCGGTAACGAGGTAAAGGCATGAACGAAAGGGAAATTCGTAAAGTCTTTAATAGAGGTTCAAGCAAGAAATTTGAGGCACATTTTCCAGCAATACTGTTGTTTTGTTCGATTATTGAAGCCCCTAATCTATTACCCCTAGTGAGTTCAGATTTTTTCCCCAAGCTAGGGTGAGACACGACCGCATTACAAGGATATGCTCATGAGATTTTCAATGATAAGAAAAGTGAATGTGAAATATAATTACAAAGATGTGCTCAAATAGATGGTACAACTAGTTTATAACAAATAGCACCTGTTGCCAAGTTTTCACTAGTTTTTATTGCACTTTTCAAATTTTATGATTTTTTTTTTTTTTTGTATTTTTTAGAACTTTTCCCATGCACTAGATAATTCAAGTATAGAAATTTCCGAGGTGGATGTTGTTGATAGGTTCATCAAATAGATCCCCTTTAGGTTTTGACAATTTGTAAGCTCCTTATCCATAGACTGATATGATGATGAAGGGACCTAGCCAATTTGGTTCAAATTTACCCTTCTTCTCAGAATCCTGTTGATTGTGAGGGTTTTCTTTTAAGACCAAGTCACCTACCTAAAATTGCCTTGGTTTGAATCTATGATTGTCACTTCTAGACATCCTTGTTTGGTATGATTTCAAATAATCCACCACTTGTTGATAGCACTCATCTAACAGTTCCAGCTCCTGAAGTCTAGACACTTGATAATCCTCATTTCATATGATTCCTTTTAGTGACACACAAAGTGATGGTATCTCAACCTCAATAGGTAGAATAGACTCTGATCCATATACCAAAGCATATGGTGTTGCTCCTATAGGTGTTCTAATACTAGTTCGATATGCCCATAAAGTAGGGTTTAGTTGTACATACCAATCTCGTCCAGCATCATTGACTGTTTTCTTCAATATTTTTAGAATAGTTTTGTTTGAGGCCTCCAATTGGCCATTTACCTAAGGACAGTATAGTGTTGAAAAGTGAGGCTAGATATGAAACTGCTCACATAATTCTTGGACATCTTGATTCTTAAAATTTCTACCATTGTAAGTGATGATGGACTGAGCAACACCATATCGATAGATTGGGTAATTTAAGATAAAATATGAAATTTGTTCTCTTGTGAAAGTGGTTAGTGGTACAACTTCAATCCACTTTGTAAAGTACTTTCTGGATGTATTGATAAAATTATATCCATTTGATAAAGAAGGGTGGATTTTATCGACCAGATCCAGTCCCCACTGAAAAAAAGGCCATGTTGTTGTGAAAGGTTGTAGTTCCTATGCTAGTGCATGTATAAGGTTGCCATGGATTTGATTTTTTTTGCATTTCTTTACATACTCATAAGAATCCTTCTCCATGTTTGGCCAATAATACCCTAAATGGAGGAATTTCTTTGCTAGAGTTAAGCCACTTGAGTATGTTCCACAAATACCTTCATGAATCTCATGCAAGGCTGACTCAGATTCATTTCATTCTAGACACCGTAGGAGAGTACCATCAAGACCTCGATGGTAAAGTATGTTGGCTATCAAGGTATGTCATGTGGCTTGGTGTATGAAATTGCATTTTTGGTTTCAAGAAAGTTCAGGAGGGAGGATATTGTATTTCAAGTATAAGTTTTCCCATAGATGGAGGTCTGAGGGTCAACAATATGGTATATTACTTGGGATTCAGGATTGTTGTAGGTAGGATTAGACACTCGTTCCACCATAAACTCATAACGTCTTCAAATTTATGGTATTTGTAAGAGAGAAGAAATTGTAGCCATGCCATCATCATCTTTGTTCTCTTCCCTTGGTATTTGTTCAAATTTGATTTGGACAAAGTACTTTTTAAATAATCCATAATTTTCTTATATGATAGCAACTTGTCATCCCTTGTTTGATAATTGTCAAAAAACCTAGGATTAATGACCAGTTCTGAGTCAACATATACCTATAGTTCTATGATATTCCATTCTACTGCTACTTTGATGCCAATGATTAATGCCTCGTATTCAGCTACATTATTAGTACAAGGAAAGTTGAGTCTATAGGACTTTTGAATGGTGTTCCCTTGAGGTGTGATAAATAAGATTCTAGCACCTAATCCATGTTGTGTGTAGGATCCATCAAAATACAACATCCATTATTGTGGTGTGATGGTGAGAACATCCACATTAGGAAATTCAATGCTCATTGGTTGATCATCCTGTAGAGGTGCTTTAGGTAACTGATCAGCTATTACTTGTCCCTTGATGGCTTTTTGATCATCATATTGAATATCAAACTCACTCAAGATCATGACCCATTTGGCTAGCCTTCCTGTTAAAGTAGCTTTGTTGAGCAAGTATTTTAGTGGATCGATTTTTGCTATAATTTTAACTATGTGAGTTAACATATAATGGCACATATTTTGAGTAGGAGATACTACCACCAAACAAGCTTTCTCAATGAAGCTCTAATTTATCTCATATCCATTTAAATTCCTACTGATATAATAAATATCTTGTTCCTTCCCTGCAGGACCTTCTTGTGCCAATAAAATGCTCAATGAAATCTTCATTGTTGCTATATAAAGTAGTAATGTCTTTCCTTCTGTAGGTGGAACCAGTATTGGTGAGGAAATTAAATATTTATTTAATTGATTGAAACACTAAAATAGAACAACCAAATAGCACCAAATTTTAGTGTATTTTTTTTCACGAATTGAGTGACCTAGCTGGCATAAAACTCAGCACAAACAGGCATGATCTTCTTGGTGCCAACTTTGGCATTGATGTTAGCATTGGACTTTGTACTAGACTTTGTGTCGTGTTAAGCATCGAAAAATCATAGCATCCCTGCTAGCGCCTAAAACAACACTAGTAAATAGCATAAAAAATAGCCCTATTGTTAGTGTCAAAAATAGCACCAAAAATAACTCCGGAAATAGCATCTGAATTGGTGCTCATTTTGGCTTCCGGTTTTGCTTCTATGTCTACTCCCATTTTTGTTTCTAATTTTGCTTCCAGTTTTGCTTCCAATTTTTCTTACGGTTTTGCTTCCACTTTTTCTTCTATTTTTGCGTCCACTTTTTCTTGCAGTTTTTCTTTCGATTTTGCTTCCATTTTTCTTCCAATTTTTCTTTCGATTTTGCTTCCAATTTTTCTTCCAGAATTTCTTCTGGTTTGCTTCTAGTTTGGCTTCCATTGTTGCTTCCTTTTTTTCTTCTAAAAATTCTTCTTGTTTTGCTTCCATTTATTAATTTAATTAGTTAAATATATTGTGCCTCTTAAATAACTCATATGATTATAGAGTAAGTAATTTAATTATTTAACTCATATGATTAAATAACAAGATAATTATTTTTTTGGGTCGATAACATGAAATTTTTGTATTGCTTGTAAAGATAAAAAATTACATCTATTGTTCAATGTCATTACCCACTAAAAGAGCTTAACACTTCTCTGATTTGTTCAATTACATTCTAGAGGTGCGAAGCCTTCATTTTAACTTTCATCATAGCCTGAACTATTATTGTAACATGATCGTCATCTATAACTAACACAAGTGAGTCAAATATCTATAATTTAATTGAATTTGACAATATCCATCCTGAGCAGTAAATTAAAATCATCATATGTAATAAATATCCATCCAAAAATCATCGACCACTTTTAATATATGTAAATTGACAAGTCAATACTAGTAAGATCATCATCATATATAACTAAAATAAGTGAAATTCAAATATGAAAGTACATCAAAAACATGTCAAAATGATACGTGTCCAACAATCGACATAAGTTAAAATGATACATGTACAAATGATATAAATAAAATTGATAAATTATGTAACTCAAACTGATACAAGTCAAGATGATACATGTCCAAATAATATAGTCAAATTGATACAACTCAATAATATAGTATTGTAGGCCATGAAAATGATACATATGATAGTAAGCATGAAAAGAGTCATCATAATGATATATCAACAATGATCCATGATGCAGTCTATATGATCATGAATGTCATTGGTTACTACCACCAACTATCTCATCATCACCATCGACATCATCATCATCATCATCACCATCATCACCATAATCATCATCATCATCATCATCATCATCATCATCATCATCATCATCATCATCATCATCATCATCATCATCATCGCCATCGCCATCGCCATTGCCATCACCATCACCATCACCATCACCATCACCATCACCATCATCATCATCATCATCATCATCGTCGTCGTCGTTGTCGTCATTATCATTGTCATTGGCCTCAGTGTGTCCCATATTTGCATCATCATTATCCTCTGCCATGTGATCTATACTAGAAAAACCAATATTTTGTGGATCTATATCATGTTGAGGATCATCTTGATCTTCTAGAAGACCCGTGTTCTGCAAAAAAAAAACATTTAGAATGAAAATTTATTATTTATTTCATGCAATAATTTATTTTTCTATTATAAATATAATATTACAACATATGAGATGAAACCATAATCATATTACATCATATCAAAGAGCACATACCATAATAAAATTTCAAAAAAGTTACAGCTAATACTCGTGAGTTGTGAGAAACTTCGGCCTGACAACACTGAAAATTAAATCTTTAGTAGTATTTATTTTAAGGAAATTTCCTTTAGATGCAAGGATTCAAAGCATGTCAACTATGTGGTACAAATGATTAAATCCCAGAGATGAACTGTAGCAATGAAAGAGTCTGAAAATTATTAAATCCCTAGCAATATTTATGTTAAGGAAATTTCCTTTAGATGCAAGGATTCAAAGCACATCAATCATGTGGAAAAAATGATTAAATCCCAGAGAGGATCTATAGCAATGAAATTCTAAAAATTATTAAATCCCTAGCAGTATTTATGTTAAGGAAATTTACTCTAGATGCAAGGATTCAAAGCACATCAACCATGTGGTACAAATGATTGAATCCCATAGATGATCTATAGCAATGAAAGAGTCTGAAAATTATTAAATCCCTAGCAGTATTTATGTTAAGTAAATTTCCTTTAGATGTAAGGATTCAAAGCACATCAACCATGTGGTACAAATGATTAAATCCCAGAGACGATATGTAGCAACGAAAGAGTCTAAAAATTATTAAATCCCTAGCAGTATTTATGTTAAGGAAATTTACTTTAGAGGCAAGGATTCAAAGCACATCAACCATGTGTTACACATGATTAAATCTCAGAGACGATCTATAGAAATGAAAGAGTCTGAAAATCATTAAATCCCTAGCAGTATTTATGTTAAGGAAATTTACTCTAGATGCAAGGATTGAAAGCACATCAACCATGTGTTACAAATGATTAAATCCTATAGATGATTTGTAGTAATGAAAGAGTCTGAAAAGGCAAAGAGAGTTACATTGGTGACTCAAGAGGAACTTTAGCTTTCAAAAACAATGCCAATTAAGCTGGTAGATGTGTGGATTAGGCCAAAATTTGTCGGAAGAAGATGACTAGAACTCTAGAGGTCCGCCATAATGGATTCTGATATTCAACCATTAGAGAAGAAGAGAGAGCTAATATCATGTATCAAAAAATTAAGCATGCATTCTTCCAACGAACAGAGAAGGAGATGATTACTTTTCTTCATTTTCATTTGCATAATCATATCATGGAGTAGGAACCAAGAAGATCAAGGATGTCTAGTTTTATGTGCAGGTAATGGATGTGGTCCAAACATTAAGAGGGGAAAGAAGGTCAATGTATAATCTTGATGAAATTGAGGAAGAACAATAACAGAGGGATAGGAAAAATAAAATCAATGCAGAGTTTCAAGGATTTGTCAAGTGAGTAAGAGAGCTATGGGAGCAGCCTCATCTAATAGATTTTGAACTAGAGTTTGATGTACCATTTAGAGAGCTTGGTTTTCATGGAGTTCATTTCAAAGACTCTACTTTTATTGTTCCTACGGTAAACTGTTTGGTAGAGTTGGTGGAATTACCTTTCTTAGTAATCACTATTAGTGATATTGAGATTGTTAATCAATTAGGCGCTAATTTCCCATAGAAATGAAAGAGTCTAAAAAGGCAGAGAGAGCTACACTGGTGACTTAGGAGAAAATTCAGCTTTCAAAAACAAAGGCAATTAGGTTTGCAAACTTGTGGATCAGGCCAACATTTTATGGAAGAGGAAGAAAGATGACTCAAACTTTGGAGGCCCACAATGATGAATTTTTTTATTCAACCATGAGAGAAAAAGAGAGAGCTAATACTATGTATCAAAAAATTAAGCATGGATTCTTCCAACTAGTGGAAAAGGAGATGATTAATTTGCTTCATTTTCATTTGCATAACCATATAATGGCATGGGAACCAAGAAGACCAAGGATTTCTAGTTTTATGTGGAGGTAATAGATGTGGTCCAAACTTTAGGAGGGACAAAAAGGTCAATGTATGATCCTAATGAAATTGAGGAAGAACATCAAGAGAGGGATAGTAAAAATAATATCAATGTAGAGTTTCAAGGATTTGTCAAGCCAGTAAGAGAGCTATGGGAACAACCTCATCTAAAATATTTTTAACTAGAGTTTGATGTACCATTTAGAGAGCTTGGTTTTCATGGAGTTCCTTTCAAAGCCTCTACTTTTATTGTTCCTATGGTAAACTATTTGGTAGATTTGGTGGAATTACCCTTATTAGTAATCGCTATTAGTGAGATTGATATTGTTAACCTTGAGAGAGGAGGACTTGGGAAAATAACATTTGATATGGCTATTATTTTCAAAGACTTCAAGTGAGATGTACTCCACATGTATTCCATTCCTCAATCTTTGCTTGATGGCATCAAGGAATGGTTAAACTCCATGGATATAAAGTATTATGAAAGAAGAATGAACTTGAACTGTGAACCAATTTTGAAGACTATTACTGATGATCCAAATAAATTTATTTAAGATGTTGGTTGGGAATTTTCGAATGTGGAAGCTAGTGATTCTGATTCTGATAATTCAGAAGAGTCAGATCAAGGATATGAACCCTTTGATGTAGAAGAGGAATTAGAATCAGATGAGGAAGGTTCAAAAGATGAATCTCTTGTGGAGTCAGAGGAGGAAGAAGAATAAGAAGATTCTGAAGAGGAGGAAGATAAATCATGGGATGAATTGAAATTCGAAGCCAAAAATGTAGATAAGGAAAAAGGAGACGAGTCTAATAGTGAAGAGGAAAGGCAACAACAAAAGGTAAAAGCTACAGGGAAGTCTTGGGCACCTGATATTAGAGATTCAAGAGGAATGGCTACCAAGAGGCATAAATTCAGATGAATTAAGTTCATATACATCCTTCTACTATTTATTCATGCACATAAATGGTCATCTTGTAATCATAATATTTGAGCTCTATTTACTCATCCTATGCATCAATAAACAACTCAACACAAGAGATGCAAATTGACATATTAACACAACAATATCCAGCTAAGTTATTGAAACTCAACTATTGATACCTCATTCTCCATCCAGATTAAAAAATCATTCCACTTTTTTTGGTAACATATTCCTTTCAAATTTCTTTGGATGGAAGCCATATTTCTCCTCTTGTCAAAATATGGCTCATGGACTAGGTAAACTAATTAATATGCAATCATTTACTTTTTCCAAGGAAATAAAAATAAATATCATTGAAAATATTAAATATACTTACAAATGTATAGATCAAGGCCTGTAAACCTTTCTAGCCACTGCGATGCATGGAATGAATTTTCTCAATCCTAGCCTTGGAGACCTTGTCCTAAAACATATACTAATTCAATTTAACTATGAACAAATACAATTTAAATATCGTTTAATAAATTTGATATAATATTATGAGAAAATTAAAATACATGTGTACTCTTCTCACCAGACTTGCTTCGTGCATCAAACTTCTCATATGCTTTTACAAGCTCTTTCCATGCTTTCACACTTACATCAATTGGCCTTTTTTTCTACCTTAGCTTAGGAGGGATTTTTTTTATCTTCTTTATTTGGTTGCACCAAAATCTCTTGCAGTTTTGATACATTCATAGCTTTATCTTCTTTACAGACCAACCTGTGCCAAGTTCATTCACCATGTCATGGATAACTACTTTTTTCAAGTGCATGGGTATCTTTGAGAATGGAAAATGTAGATGGTATTTGAACCATTGAAGGCATGATTCCTTCAACCTACTCAGAAACATTTTCCTAGCATCCATCATTTGGACTTCCCCTAAAACCACCTCGTATTCTATATTTGTATTGTAGCTACCAATGCAAGATTAAAAAGATGGCATGGTGGAAGAAGTATGTGTCCTAGGAGTGGAAGTCTCTGCTCCCTGTTCCACATTCTTAGAGTTTACTGTCACTGATTTCCTCTTGGATCTTTTGCTCGATCCAGGAGTGGTTGGGGAATCAATTGATTCCCCAAGAAACAATTCATTTGTTTGCAATGTTTGAGGGGCATTACCAGATTGTTTTTCTATGTAACTAGCAAGTGTTGTCCAGTCCACATTAACCAATTTTTTCACTGCCTCTACCCCCAATATGGAAGCCAATTCATCTTTATCTATGTCAGTCTCATGTCCCTACATATTCTTTTAAATTTAGAAATAAAAAACTTAAAAGTAAAATCAAAGAAACAATGGAAACATTTACAAATCTATAAATTGATAATGAATTACCTCATTGTGGCCAGAGTTTTCTGACAATACTTTCTTCAATCCATTGCTTGACATTTTGAAGTGACCTAGGGAAAATTATTTTTGTCTAGTCTATGGAGGCAAACAAAGTACACACTATCATGTATGAAAGATTTTGTCCAGTCTGTGGTATGAAAGTTTTGTTTTATGGGAGAAAATGTTCACTGTGTTTTCTTAGTGTTAATAACCTACGGAAAATATATTCGCTCGGTTTGGTTAGTGTTGATAACCTTATCATGAAAAATATTTCATAATGCAATCTTTCACAAATCTTTCATTGCATCGGTGACTATGGCACGACTGGGAAAAACCAAGAGGTTTCTGCAATTATTTTCAGCAGTGATTGACCCAATTCATACATTTACCAAGAAGTTCACTATTTCCTTGATACCTAGGTTAGGGAAAGAATACAGAGGCATCCTTGCTTTGTGCTATAATATTTTGAGCCAAAGCTCAAATGGGTAGGGTAAATTTTTTTGTAGGTTTCTCAAAGGTTTTACAATTTATAATGATGGGGCAATTTAAAGGTTGCCTAGACTAGTTAGGTCACAAACCAATAAACAATCATGAATTCAAATGTAATATAAAGAGTAGTAAACAATCACAAATTCAACCAATAAAAAAAATTGTAACCTTACCTATGGTGTCGCAAACTAAATCAAATTTCTCATCAGTTGCTAGTAGCGCCTTGCTCTCTTCCTTCACATGACGTTTTTCCCTTTTTTGTCATCTGATTTCTTCCTTCACATAGGAAAATTTTAAATTTTTTATTTTGATTCATTAGTCGATGCTTTAGTCGGCGCATTAGTTAACACCAACTTTAGCGCTGACTGTTGGTCGTTAATGTAATCTGTTTGGGATGTAGAAGGCAACATCAAGTGCACCTAATTTAGTCCCTATCATTGCTATATAGTGAATATTTTCATTGTTGTGTATCACAAGATCCATTGTGTTGGAAATAATTCCAACTCTTGCCTTGTTTTTGTGACCACCATTGTCTTGTGGCTCCTTCATCAGCTCGATGTGGTAGAGCAGATTTTACTGCAGTCCCGCAAGGTGCTACATCCTTCTTGGTGGTAGTGCGGTGAAAGATTTTGTGGTGGAACATGAGTCTTCCTCCTATTCCTCACATTGTTGTAGTGACTCCTGTAGTAATTCAAGTCTTCTACCATTGGCGTGTAGTAGTGTGGTGACCAACACTATCCCGCAGCTCCTTCATCAGCTCAGTGCAGTAGAGCAGTTTTTACCGCAGTCCTACAAATTTATTTTTCCTTCTTGGTAGTAGTGTGGTGAAAGATTTTGTGGTGACATTTTTATTCATAGAGGATTCCATGGAGAGAGGATGTGGACGGTGTGGAAATACTAAATTGATGAGAGGAAAGCGGGTTGAAATAGATGAGACAACAGAATCTGTAGATACAATAAAGGTAATAAGAGAAAGCAACCTCAACCAAAGGAGGAAGGTGTTTATGAATTCACAAATTCTACAACATAGAGGAGATAAAGTCACTTTTTTGTCCGTGAGGCCTCTGAGGTCAAACTTATTTTTTGAAAATGCACAAGAATGGTGATTAAATGTGATTTTATGATCAAGGGAAAAGTTTGAAAATTCGGACAGCCAAAACATGATATCAATATATCAAATATATGAGTAAAGTGAGGTTTTGTGTTGGATAGCATATTTGTTGAAATGATATAATTAGTGTACTAAACATTATTTACTATGTTGTGTTTTATAGGGGCAAGATGAGGCCATTGCATTTTGTGATATGTCCATCTCTTTTCACAGTATTATTGAAATTTATAATATATTATCCAATCTTGACATAAATGAATGCATGTTATTGATTATTTTAGATGGAGATTGGAGCAAATGCAGAGCGTAAGATCTCAACTACAAAAAGAACAAGATATGGACGTGGACATGGACCTAAAACTATTAAATCAAGTAGATGATAGTGGGTGGAAGAGGATATGACAATGGATATTGTAGACACAACAAATGATAGCACTAAAGAAGAGTTAGGTTAGGACTATAGTACATGGAATGAATAATTTGAGAAGATTGTTGTTTGTGGATGTTTTGTATGTCATGGAAAGAAACAATTCAAATGAGAGATTGTACAAAGACATTACATATATGATGAGCTTCTAGTTGGTAGTATGCATCCTACAATCGATTCAAATTGAATAGGAATTATGGTGAGGAATTTTCCAATTTGATATAAATAACATGTATACTTTGTTTAAACATTGTTTTATATTATTTAAATAACTAATTTTTTCTTAATGGATACTTGCACAATAAAGTTCTTGGCTTAAAGTTTACCGGTTCACCAACTTCCATCCTAGAGGCAAATGATCATTTATTAGATGATACATCTAACAAAAATATGTGCCAATATACCAACTCGAAAGATGAGGAATTGACGAAAACAAGTAACTGAACAAGAACCGGTGTGAAGATGCATAATTTTCTAAAAGAAAAGGCAAAGGTGGACTACATACCCTATGAGAATGAATGTGATGGATATGATGACTTTCCCCTAAGTTTGAGATCAATTTATAAAGATACATTTGATTGTTGACTATATTGTGCTTGGCCTAGTGATCAACAACTACCTAGAGTGTACAAGGTGTTTCAATTTTTGGGATACAACTACATGATATGACCCTCCAATATTCATGGAGTGAATCTAGGCCTCTTTATTGTCCAAAATGTACATGTGGGATCCAAACATAGAAATAGTTTAGAACAAACCACTAGGATATTAATGCCATATTATGGTGCATCATATTACAGTGGTGAATGGAGAAGGCTAGCAGAATATAAGCCTAGCATGTCAGCATATGGTCTAAATTCAATTATGTATACACATCATATCTAATTGGAAAGTGGAAAAAAAATAAGTAGAGGTCATCTTATGTATATAGATGGACATGCATACACACACAAAAATATTGTAAGATTTATAAATAGAAGGGAAGGGACCCTATTGTAAGATCGAATTGTCAATTTGTTGAGGTTATAAATGATAAAGATGGAGATATGGAAAGAGAGGTTGATAGATTGATAATGGTTCAGGCTATTATGGACTTTACCATCGGGGATGATTTATTGATTGATTAATCCTTAAAATGCACTCTTGTGTGAAAGAAGAGGGAAGAACAAGGTCTCCCTAAGGATGTTCTTTAGGGCAGAAAACTAAAGAATAATAAATGAGTGTGGACTAATGTTTTATAAACTATGTTGTCAAAATTGTTTTTTATAGCAATTATTGTATAAAAAAGGTAGTCTATAAAATAATGTTCTGTTATTCAATTTATGTATATATGTATATATGTTCATACAATTTATATAATGTCTAATATATCTATGTTGTTCATGTGCAGGTACTTTTCTATGAAGATATTTTGGACTCGAAATGGATATTTTGCATACATTATGCTCCAAGATTAAGGCATTTATTTGATTATGGATTAGTGGATACTGAGAAAAACAGTGATGACCAACAAAATAAGAGAGAGGGATTAGAGAACATCGAATAAATTGACATCCATGATGATGTTGAAGATAATTATGTTCAGGCACAAGAAGACAACAATATGGATGGTATAGAAAATGATGATCCAAATAAATTTGGTAACAATATCGATGGTCTATAGTCAAATTTCAATGATGATGAAGATGATGCAGGTCAAGATGAGGATGATGATAATATTAAATACTTGAAAGAACATATGAACATTGATAATGATACACTGGATGACATTGTAGCAAACAATAATGTTAATGACCAAGACTTCTAAATTTTCAGAATTATTTGCAATCCATGTTTAAAAAAGGATGATTTTTATGGCCTAAACTTTGAAATGCTTCAGTAATATTATGTTGTACTGGGACAATTGAAAACATGTTTTATTCTCCTAGCAAGCTTTTTTGTTTTCTATTATAATTCTAAACCAAACAACATTTGTGGGGATGGACTTTTACACCAATCTTAATTTGTATGAAGTTCATGAACCTATTGTCAAGTAGTAAATTCCTTTCGTAGATAGGAAATTTAAAGGCTTCATTTAAGAAAATATAAGTAGTCTCTTTTTTAGGGTAATCCACATACAAAAAGTAAAAAGCACAGAAAAAAAAATTGTATAGTAGAAAATCAAATTTAATCAGTTATGTCTTATTTTTCTTGCAAACTTATCTAAAAGACATAGGGTATTCACCAGAAATTTTCCTTGACAAAGAAAACATCTTCTTTCATTTACTTTTACTGTATATCTCAGAAGTGAAATTGTTGTTACATAATGATGCACTAGGAAAATAATTATAAAAAAAAATGCAAAGAAAATGTTTCAAATTTAACATGCAACCTGTTGTGTTGTGATGAAAGGAATCAAGATTACTTGGGATAAGAAATAAAAATAATTTTTTTATGATTGTACTTAAAAGTGAACAAGATATGATAAGTGTGGACAATGATGGTGCTGAAATTGAAAACCCTGATACTGATGATATTATTGTTTTATGTCATTCAAGATAAAGAGCACATACAATTTAATATACATAGAAAATGAAGATTTAAAACTAGTAAACTGAAAATGTAAACATTGTAATATTTAAATTTAAAAAATAATTCACATACTCACTTACAAAAAAGGGTGTATCATTTTTTATTCAAACTCTATTTTATTTAATAGACATAATAATAAAAAAATATTTACAAGTACAAGAATATATACATTTTTTCATAGAAAATAAGGAATGTTTCATAGAATATACAAGTACAAGAATATTTCATCATCATAATATCCTTAATTACCTATTGCAATATCCTTAAATTGTTCAATCTTTGGTATATGAATTGTTGACAGAAAAAAATAGGATTACGTGGATGCTTCTTCCATTCATTTTGTATCAACATATGTTCTTGAAGACACAAAATTTAATAAAATATTAATGCACGTAACTCACAATTATTTAAATAAGAAAGTTTGTTAACTTTATTATTTTTAAATAGTTTCCATTTTTATGTTGAACATGTAACAAGGCAAAATAAGCTCAATTTTTTAAAAAAATTAGCACCTCTACCAACATCCACAATAAATGCTTTATTGTATTAGCATATTCATTCACATAAACATAGTATTGAGGCTCAATAACTGATATGAATTCAAATATAAGAAGAAATAAGTATGGAAAACATAAGAAAACTACAAAATGATAACACAGTCATGGAGAATCTCTAATAATAAGATGTTCTCCATTATATTGCTTCAATTAATATGTATTAATAAAAAAATTCCTCAAAATGGAAATGATATATGATGATGATAATTTAAAACTAGGCCTTGGTTTCCTATTTATATAGGAAGCAACAAGCTACATGCCTTTTACAAAAAGAAACGACCTTTCATAACTACTTCTTTTACTATAAAATAATTAACTAGAATAAATAAGGAGATAACAAGACTTAAGACATTTTGACATATGGTTCCATTATTCAACGTAGAAGACTTGTGATCATTGATCTAGCAAAGTCTTCCTATCCATGATGAATGTCCAAATGCTCTTGCCTCAATGTCCTATTCTTCTAAACACAACAACTATTTAATTAGCATAATTATGAAATAACAAGACTTAAGAAATTTTGACATATGGTTCCATTATTCAACGTAGAAGACTTGTGATCATTGATCTGGAAAAGTATTCCTCTCCATGATGAACGTCCAAATTCTCTCGCCTTAGTGTCCTATTCTTCTGAAACCAAATAATTTTTCTCCCACTGATACACCATAAAATTTGATAGCCACTTATATTCCTAGATCTTTTTCATGTTTGCAATATTAGTTTTCCATCGAATATCTAGTATTGTCTTTGTATCATTGAAAAAATTTAGGTATCCTGCATCAAGAAAAATCAACCCATCCATGATCTGATTTAGCTTGGGAAGACTGGTATCATCATCCTCCTATATATGAGTAACACACTTATGAACAACCTGACTAAATTATTTCTTCCACTTATCCAAGTCCTTCAATTGATCACCATCTCTCATGATTTCAGGTAAATACCACAATTTCTAGGTATGGAATAAATTCATTCATGTTACAATATTTTTATCAAACCCTTGTACATATTGAAATTCATCGGTAATCATCTTCATAGTTTGTTCAGTTGGCTTTAATGTTGTGGGTACATCATGACTTCTTTGTAGAACTTTGCATAGCTTAGCCAAAATGTGGTGAATAGGATGCCACCTTTTGAAAAAAGGATCTAATACAAGCATATGTGTCCCTATTTGATCCATTGCCTACTGAAGTGTTCTATAACTATCATGCACATTCTCCAGTTTATCCATAACTCATTTTATCCTGTGCTCAAGAATCTTTTCCATAACTTCACAAATTCGTCTTTTCACTTCATGCTAGGTTTGATTGCTAGCCTTCTTTACATCATCCACTTCCTTCTCTAGAGTTGTTACCTATTCTATAGAAATGTTCTTCACAATATCCATTGGAGAAATAGGAGGCATGCATAACACCATCTCCTTGCTTTGTGAGGGTCCTTCTCCTCTTAATTGTTCTTTCAATTTGACATTCTCCATGAACAATTTATTAATTTCATCATTTAGGAACCTTTGTTCCTTTTCATACTCCTTCAATCTGTCTTCTAATCCCTTAACAGTTGCTCAAAGGAACATGGACAAATGCATGGTAATTGTGTCTGCCTCCAAAGGGGTGGTATCTTATATTGTCCTTACCATCGCTGCCCCTTTCATCCATTGAATTACATCCAATAATTTTGGCATCTGTGTATTTTTTTGTTTGATCCATATGGTGAGGGTTTCTATCTTTGCGTTATACCTAGTTCCACTCACACCTTCATCAGAGTCAAATTTTGCGACTAGCATTGGATCTTCCTGAGCCTGCACTCGATCAAGAAAAAAAAAATCTTTAATTCCAAGCTAGGGAAAATGAACATATTACTCTTCAAGACCATTTATCTAGCCTTCTGGGGGCTAATGTCAATGTTCTCAACTCTTAATTCCTAGAAAGTCTATACTACCATTTCATTTTTCTTTGATTCTTCAATTCTTGCTTTAGCTGATAACAACCTCTCTTGAAATCATTTTATCTTCATCTTCATCCATAAATACTTCAACTCAGGAGTCTTAATGAATTCATCATCTTCTATGAATCTCCTGGCTGCAATTTCACTTTCATCTTCATGTACCTCTCTACTTGTTTTTTCTATATCACCCATCCTTTCCTCATGTTTATAGGCACTGGTCTCAAGGATGGGCTGATCAACTTCAATATCACCTATCAATGAATGCAGTATTGTAGCCATTTCCTTAGTAATACCCACATCTTCAGTATCCTCATAAGGTACTAATTGTTCAATTCTTCTTGTCTTCTATCTTTTGGGAGGTAACTGCTCCATGGGAGGCTTAGAGGTTTCACTTGGGGTATGCTCTGCAATTGCACCACCATCATGTTCTTCGAGATATGCTTCCTTCTTTATGTACAAGTCTTCAAATCTACCAATTATCAATTATATCCTCTTAATGGGGTCCTCTTCCTAAACAAAGTATCCTAGAAAATCCTTGGACCTCTGCTTCATCCTTTCTTCAAACTTCTTCATATATATTACGAGTTTTTCCCTCTACTAAATACATCATTATAAGTAATGTCATTCCTTATGACATATTCTTCAAAATCCACTTGGTGTGGAAGTGTCAATTTGGTAAGAAGATTGCGCCTTATGTTTTTCATATGATTTTCAAGGTCAAAGGCTCTTTCTTTTCCAGATTTCAATGCATATCTTCTCTTCAAATAATATTGTAACTCCTCGAGTGTGTTTGATCCTATAGTCCAATCTTCACACTTGGTTTGGTTTGGTAGGAAAGTTCCTTTCTTCTGCTTGTGCATTACATATTTCTCCATCCACATCATATGCCATATAAATTCAAGAAATGCTAATCTGAGGGGCACAAATTTTGGTAGTATGTGTGGAGCAACATGGCATCCATAAACTCTTATTATTGTAACTTTTGGGAGGAAGAACCCATCTCCAAAATTGTGTATATGACCCTGCTCTGGTCTTAAAGCAAAAGGTCTCACTAGTTGCAACATTTTGGTTGACAATCTTGGTGTTGCATACCCAAGAACTCGAAGGATTCTATGTATAAATTCTTTGTAGAATACAACAAATCTTGAATTATTGCATTGCTTGTCCCAAATATAGCACCATTTCTTGATAGGTGTGGGATTCCCTTGCTCATATACTATAGCCAAGTCCATTCTATTGTTCCAATGGTTCCTATTCTAGTACAATATTAGATGACACAGTAGGGAATAGTGTCTGAATGTAATCTATGCTCTATTCTCTATAACTTGGGAGAACTCATCATCTAATGCCTTCTCAAGGTATGAAGCAAAGTCATAATAAGTATTAGTTTTTTGGTTTTGAATTCTTGTGGCCATCATCATTATGCCTATTGGACTTTTATCTTGAGAATCTATCCCTAACACTTGGCAAATAGCTAAATATGTATTCACAAAGTAATACTAAAAATCTATCACATTAAATGGTTCAATAGTGGTAGTAGAGATGGGGAATATTCTATTACCAATGCCTCTTTTCATATATAAGGGTACCTAATCACTTCTATAAGTCTTTTTTAACCTAGCATAATCCAACTCACTTTTCTGCAAGTTTATCTTGGTTAGAACCTGCTTGTTTAAGCCAAAACATTCAATGATGGCTTTTCTAGTTACTTCTACCAATACTGTGTCATTTGGAAACCTTGTTGTTTTGGTAGCTGAGTGATAGTGTTTGGCTAGTAGTCTGATAAATTCTACATCAACAAAGACATTTGGGATAATCAACCTTGCTATATCCAACATCCAAGCATTTGACACTAGAATCTTCTCATTTCTATTACTGTAAATATACCAAAATAGGTCCCATCTAGATTTGGAAATGAGGGCATCCCTACAAATTTGTGTGGTGTCCATGAGAAAATTATCATTACCCTCTTTAGTAGACCTTGGAAGTATATCTAATATGGACTAATGGAGTGGTCTCTTCTTTACTTTAGGTTCTTCATCTTTAATTTTAGGCCGGGACTTTCTTTTACTTCTGATTGTTTTGTTTTAGGATGTAGTGCTTTCTTCTTTACTTTAGGTTTTTCATCTTTAATTTTAGGCCGACTTTATTTTACTTCTGATCATTTTCATTTAGGAGGCATGTTTCAATTTTCTCTACTATGGCTTCAGATGACAAAACCTTGAAAGATTTTTTAAATTAATAGAGCTCTTTTAGAGAGTTTTCATGAACTTACCCGAGTATTTCATGCTTGCATGAATTCTTCTTCTTATATCCTTAGCTCCTTCCACGCTAGTGCACTGCAATTGAGTGTGATATTGGGAAAACTCATTTATCTTTGGATGGCACAATATTCAGTCATATTAGTTTTGGAAACTCTTAATAATTTAATAGAATTTAATTTTGGCGATTGATGTGATTTTCTCTATTTATTGCTATAAATTGTAATGATGCCACAATTACCATACTACCGCCATCTCTTACTATAGCTGAGCTATAGTATGAAAGTGTTTTTCCCTTCCCTTCTATTGTTTACTGCACTACCACCTTGGTCAAGGCTTCTTGCTGCAAGGTTGTAGTGTATACCACTCTACCGCATATGTTGCTCACCTTCTTGGTGGTATAGCGGTGTATGATTTTGATCATTACTTAAAGAGTGTTGATGAGACAATCGTATTTTTCCTACCAATATTTCAATGTTGCTCTTATGTTTGTTGTTGATGTCAATGAGACAAGTTAATATCTCTTGCCAATATGCCACTGTCTCATTGATATTTTCCTTTGATGGTATTTCTTTATATATCAGTGTAACTCTACCATGTTGGGGAGACTTGTGACTATCAATATGGTATAGTGTTGTTTTTCCCTTCCCTTTTTTTGGTTTAACATACTACCACCTTGCTCAAAGCTTCTTGTTGTGGGGTTGTGGTGTACACCGCTCTACTGCATATGTTTCTCACCTTCCTCACAGTATAAAAGTTTATGCTTTTGATCATTACTTGAAGACTGTTGATGAGACAATATTATCTATCTTACAAATATCTCAATGTCTCATCGACATTACTTCATTATATCCAAGATTTGTGTTTCACCAAGCACTTGTTGATATACCTTTTCGATGTGACATAAGTGATTCTCTCCTTGATATTCCCTTATCTTGTTGAAATTTCACTCTTTTACATCATCGATGAGACATATAAATAAGCCTCTTCAACAAAGGGGTGTCTAATCTGGCACTAAACCTGAAGCCAAACCGAAAGCTAAATTCAAAGCTGAATTCAGAGCTAAAGTTGGAGCTAAACATCACACTAAACTTGAAGCTAAACTCAAAGCTAAAGGCGGAGATCAAGACAATGTTACACTCAAAGTTAATATCGATGCTAAATAAGACGTTACTCTAGGCACTAATTAGCACCTAAAGTAGCACCAAATTGAATTGATCAACACAATAAATGCCAAATATTGTGCCATCTCAATAAATAGCATCAACATTTTCAAAAAATTGCCAAAAAATACATTAAAATAGTGGGTGGAAGAAAAAAATGAAGCAAAAAATGGAGAAAATTATAGGGATTTGTTGTAGTGAAAGTAGTCTCACATTTTTCATCTCATTTTAAAGAGACATTCTTATGTAACAAGTGATTGAATGGATGACTCTTGTTTGCTAATTGAGAAATGAACCTTCAGGTTGATTAAAGCCTTCCCTTTAGAGACCATAGCTAACTGATATTTCTAGGTGGTGGAATCTCCATAATAGATTTGACTTTGGCGGGATCTACTTCAATACCTTTTTCTAAAACAATGTACCCTAGAAGCTTTGCCAATTTTACACCAAACACACATTTCTTGGGATTTAATCTGATGTTAAACCTTTTTAGATGAGTGAAAAGTTTGTCTAGGATTTAAAGATGTCTTTCTCTAGTATATTATTTGGCCAATAGATCATCCACATAGTCCTCCATAAAAGTATGCATTATGTCATGGAAGAGGGTGGTCATTGGTCTTTGATATGTAGCCCCTGCATTTTTCAATCCAAAAGGCATTACATTCCAGCAAAATGTTCCCCATGGATAGGTGAATGTTGTCTTCTCTTGATCCTCTGGTGTTATCTTTATTTGATTATAACCTGAGAAATCATCCATTAATTATAACATGGAATGCCCAACTGTCAATTCTACAATAATGTCAATGTTTAGTAAAGGAAATTTATCCTTCAGACATGCCTTGTTGAGATCCTTGAAGTCGGTGCATATCTTTATACTTCCATCTAGTTTAGAAATAGGTACAATATTTGATATCCACTCAACAAAATCAATTGGATGAATGAAACCAACATCTAACAATTTCTTGAGTCTTTCATTCACTAACAAGGTGATATGTTGATGCATTTTTCTTAGATTTTTCTTGATAGGTTTCACCCTAGTTGGTAGAGATAAATGATGCATTAAGAGATCTAGATCTAAGCTTGGCATATCAGAGTAAGACTAAGCAAAGTTTATTTTTCATTCTTCAAAGAACTTGGTGAATGTTGACTTTTCCTGTTTAGTCATTGATGTTGCCTTATTTAATGTCTTTACTTTGTCTTTTTTGACCACATTGATAGACCGAGTTGGCTCAACCAACACTGATGATCTCTTGTGATAATGTTCTAGAAGAGTTTCAAATTACCCATCTTTTAGTGCCTCAGTGAGGTTTTCACTATCATATGCGCTCTTTATTTTTACTTTTTCCATATCTAACACTACCATGAAATGGTTTTCACAATTAGATCTTTTATTGATATTTTCATTTTTGCAGTTGGAAGATTTGACACTCCTGACTTGAAGCTTCATTATGAGTTTTATGGATAGAACTTTTGTCAAGGTCATTGGAGAAAATGAATTTAACAATGGCATCATCACTCGCAAAGGTAGGAGCGTTAGAAGGCTCAGTTTTGTTTCGATCAATAAGCTCAGGGTGTAGTAAGGGTAATATATCATCAAATCGATGAAGGTCAACAACAGTGAATGTCCAAATAGAAATATCATCAAAGTTTTTGGTAGGGGTGTCAATATTTATGATGGTACTCTCCTCCAAGTTTGTCTTGCTTGAAGTCTGTTCATCATCACTTGAGTCATCGATATTTTGTGATCCAAACACAAGGGGTCTTGTCCCCAAGCTTTGTCTCTCCTTGCATGTAGGTGCATGAATTTGTATTACATCCATTTGTTTGTATTCAAAGGATACCTTTGATAGAGAATCCCACTCATACTCATTAGAGTTTGTCTTATAGTTATCACTTGCTTGTAGTTGTAGAATTCTTTCAATAAAATTCTCGGTAGCTTCTTCTTTTGATTCTCCTTTATATCCAAATCTAGTTTTGTCTTTGGCTTGAAGTGTATGAGGTTGAATAGGTTCTATAATTCCTTCTTTCCTATTTCTGATAGGTCCTTTTCCTTCATACCCCATCTTTTTTAGGATTATCTTTCCTTTTCCATATTGGTTTTTTTGTATGTTGGGTTTTTTTGATGTAGATGATTCCTCATCTTTGTAGAGCCAATTTAGAACAACCTTATCTTATGATTCGTCAATCAAAGTGCCAGCCTTTAAAAATATGAGATCAAGAACTGTAGTAGGTTGTAATGACTGTTGCATTGATGTTGATGGTTGTCCATAAGTTCTTGGTGAAGGAAATAGTTGTGAAAGACAAAGATTTCTAAATGGAATACTCTCCCATGACTTTTTCTATTAACTAGATCTTTCCATTGAATTTATTTGATAAATAATTTTCATTGTTTGTTGTAGTAAAATTAGTAATACCTTTTGTTGGACTCAAGGGAACACTTAGAGGGGGGATGAATCAGTATTCAGAAAATCTTAAACTTTATTACTCTAAAACTTAAACCATTTTGTCATTACATTAAAATAAAGATGCGAGAATTCAAAGAAAACATTATTAACACCATGACACATATTTTTGCGTGGAAGCCCTATTAGGGGAAAAACCACAGTGGAGGTTAATCCATAATTTGAGTACTCAAATATAATTGTTTACAAAAGAGAATGTACTTGCATCCTGAGCTCACTGCTTAAAAGGGAACACTCACTACCTTACAAAAGATCAGATTAAAACCATCTAAAGATTGAATTGAGATGATAGCATCTATTTATGCCAGGTTATAGTTTTGGTGAAGCTCATAGATTGAATTTTGGATCTGCAGACTGATTCTTCTCTTCACTCTACTGTTCTTTGCTCATAAATCCAACATCCGCACCATTACTCTACTAATTTTTGCATCACACATATATTCACACATTTCAACACTTCTTTACTATTAGACACACCTCTTCACATATCTCACACTTGCCAAATGATAGAACCGATCTCATATATATATCTGCTAACAAGGATTTACTTATTCATCAGTCAACTTCATAAAGTATTAAGTTACTTTCATCTTGTTGGAGAGATCCACCAGTAAATCATTATGTGCATCCTCCAAAGTTAGTTAGGACAAAGAGAGGACCCAAAAAAAACTTAATCAAGCATGAAGATATTTAATTAATTACTTCTCATACATCCATGATTATTATACTCGTCGAGTTGGCCTCCTAGCATAGATAACCAATAGATGGATCTTCTAGATCATGTACCATTGAGTGTGCATCAAAAAATCCTTCACCAAGGTATTACAAACATCAAAAAACCTTCCTCGGAAATCCACAACCCAAAATATATTTTAGGTAAGGTGTTAAGATCAACTTTTATGCCTATAACAAGATTCCCTATTCTTTACTCTGCTCAACCGGTAGAAACCAAAACTATACTATAGACCAGATGCCATTTAGGTTTCCATCAATGAAAACACTTACAACCATATGCCAGCACCTTTTTTCTTTGGTTGGTCCTTATTTTCAACCCAATTTGACACAACATTTCATTGCTTCTCATTGTTTGATGAATTTAGAGTGTTAGCTTCTTTGTTATGAGGGATAAAAGCATCTTGAGCTGCCTTAAGCATGTTACATTGTTGGGAGTTATTTGAATCAGCTGAGATGGTTATTTCATCTCCATTAACTGGAAACTTCAATCATTGATGGTAGGTCGACGGTACTACTTCCATCTCATGAATCCATGGACATCCCAAAAGTATGTTATATGTCAGATCTTTGTCTAACACTTGGAAGATAATGTCTTTCACAATCGGCCCCACTTCGATAGGTAGAACAATCAATCCATTTTAAGATCTCTCTTCATCATCATATTCTTTTATTGTGATTTTCCATCTTGGGTCAATAATATCAAAATATCCTAGTGCACGGATCGATTTTAAAGTATAGATATTCAAACCAGCTCCACCATCTATAAGAACATGCTTTATTCATTGTTTGTGAGTGAGAACTTCAATGTGGAGGGCAATAGTGATAAGTTTAAGAAACCACCGTCAAAAAAAGATATAAAATCCTAGCGAATCTTTCATCTTTTTAGGAAAAAAAACTAATTTCTATTGGCGAATCTTTCCTTTTTTCAAAAAAATATTAATTTTATTTACGATTCTTTTTACATCACTAAAATTTTGTAGAAAATTTTGGAAAATCTTTAAAAATATTAATAAAATGCATTAATTATGATGGAGGATCCATCCAATCTAAAAATAATTCTCATTGAAAAGTAGGGGCCTAAGAGTGGAAATTATTGATGGGTTTAAGGGGTAAACTATAATATTTTCTTTCCATCATTGTTAAATTAAAATATAATATAATGGTCCTCATTGTATTTTGCAAGGTAAATTAATGTATCCACAGTATGTAATTATCATGGGGCTCAAAATTTCTTTTAGATCATTTATCTAATGACCCTCATAATACTTTGCAAGGTAAAATGTACCCACAATCTATAATGCTCATGACACTCGAAATTGTGGGCCCCATGAGCATTATAGATCATGAGTACAATTTACCTTGTGGAATACAAGGGACATTACATTATATTATAAATCAATGGTGGAAACTAAAGATTATAAATATGGTCCTAAAGCAACTAATAATTTTGATATACTATTGCTGAATTAATATATATTTCTACTATAATTTATAAAATTTAGGCAAATCTAATCTAATCATGTATCAAATATTGTGGCAAATTTTTGAGCTAATTTTTTTAATAAAATAAATTATTTGGCGACTTAAGTATGACTATAATAAAATTTTGTAAAATTTTGGTGATTCAGATCACTGGTAAGTGCACCAAGATGGTTCCCAAAAAGGGGACTTAAGTGGACAATTTTTTTCTGAAATTAGGAAATACTGACCTTGGACGTGAAATTGAAGATACTTACACTCAAAATTTTGAGATGGAACAAAAAGAAGGATTCAAGTTCTCTGAGTCTACTTTCTAAACTACTAATTTATTTTGAAAATGGTTGAGATTAAGGGGTTCAAATGAGGGATGCACACAAATTGGTGTTGTTTTTGTCAGAAAAACATAGCATAGCAACTCTTGTATGACCCTTGTACGGTGAACTTTTTCTTAGTATTTTTAAAATCCCAATGGTCAAAAGTTAGCTAATAGTATTTAGTTGATGCACAATTTTTCTGATAATTTTTTAATGAATATTTAATTTTTTACTAATTTTCCAAGTGGACATTTCCTAAAATAATAGAATTTTGGCCATGCTACCCCTACAAATTTTGGAAACTAATTGAATTTATTTTTATTTCTTTTTTAAAATTTGCACAATGGAGTCTAGTTTCTAAAAAAATAATTTATTTGAAAAATTTATTAACGGTTAATTTATAATGAAAAAATTACCAAACACTTCTTTTTAGCAAAAAAAAAGACATACAAATAAAATAAATTATGGATGAAAGGCTTAATATTTTTAGAAAGTGAAATAAATTGCATTGTTGGATAGCTAAGAGAGAACCCAACATTACCCATCTGCTTAATGTTTTTTATATTGAACCACATGCAATCCTGACAGTGAGCACGAACTCGATTATGTGAAATATGGAAGATTTTTTTAAAAACACGTCTTTGGTCATTGGAAATGCCCTCCAAGCCTTTGGGTTGGTATTCTAAGGCAAATACCAAGCATAAGGCTCAGGAATTCCCAAAGCAAGATATAACGTGCTCACAGTATAGTGCGCTTGCGTTATATCTTAGTTTTGATGTGTTTTCTGAATGCATTTTTTGCATTTTGTGAATGCATTGACAAAACGCGAGTGCATTATAATGTGCTCGCATTTTCATCTACATTGAATTTTTTTCTTCTCTTTTTCTTGTCTCTTTCTTCTTGTTATCTTTTAGGGAAACTATATACATGAAATAAACATTTAAGTATAAGTTGACATTTATATATGGGCATTTACTTTCTTATACTTTAATTTATATTTCATGTATATACTTCCAGGATGTTTGAGACTGGTTTCAGATCTCTAGGAGTTATAATGAAAATTCTAGTTTTTGGAAGATCTTTAAAATTTAAGACTTAGTCAAATTTCAATAATCAGCATGTCAAATTTGAGTAATTAGGAGGTCATATTTTAGTAGTCAACAAGTTCTATCATCTTTATCTCTACTCTTTATCTCTCCACTCCCTCTCTCACTCCCTTCTTCCCTCTCTCCCCTCTCTCTCTTCTACTTTTTGGAAGATCTCACAAATTCAATAATCAGGAGATCAAATTTTAGTAATCAGAAAATTGTATTATTTCTCTCTCTATCTCACTCATTTTTATCCCTTACACTCTAGACCTCTCTCTCACTATCTCTATCCCTTTTTATGACTCTCTCTCTCCCTTGATCTCAAGAAATCTCTCTGTCTCTCTCTCCTTTTCCCTATAATTCTCTCTACCTCACTTATCTCTCCCTCTCTCCCACCTTCCCTCTCTACTTGTCTCTATCTCCCTCCCCCCCCTCTCTCTCTCTATCTACCTACCTCTCCCTCCATCACGCCCTACCACTCTCTCTATTTCTCTCTAGCTAACCTCTCTCTCACCTCCCTCTCTCTCCCTCCATACTTCTCTCTCCCTTTCTTCTTCCCTATCTACTCTCTATCTCCCATCTCTCTCTACCTACCTCTACATCCATAAAACCTTACCACTCTCTCTACATCTCTCTCCCTCCCTCCCTTACTCCCTCTCTACTTCTCTCTATCCCACCTCTCTCTCTACCTCTCCTTCCATCTCTACTTATCTTTATCTCCTCTCTCCCTCTCTCTACCTACCTCTCCTTCAAACACTCTTTATTTCTCTCTATCTCACCTCTCTCTCCCTCACTACATCTCTCTCCCTCTCTCCCTCCCTGTCTACATATATATATCCCCTCTCCCTCTCTACCTAGCTCTCCATCCATCACAACCTACCACTCTCTCTCCATTACTCTCTATCTAAACTCCCACTCTCTCCATCCATACCTCTCCCTCTCCTTCCCTCTCTACTCTCTACCTCTCTAATCCTTCTCTACCTACTTTTCCATCCATCACTCCTTAACATTCTCTCTACACCTCTCTATATTGCTTCTCTCCCTCCCTCCCTCATTCCCTCTCTACTCTCTCTACCTCTCCTTTCCTCTCTAATTATCTTTTATCTCCCCTATCCATCTCTCTCTCTCACTAGATGTCTCCCTCCCTACCTTTTCCCCTATCTACTCTCTATCTTTCCTCTCCCTCCCTCTACCTCTCTCTCACTCTCTCTCACTCCTCCCTTACCCTCTTTCTCTCTCACTCTCTCCTCTTTATCTCACCATTCTCTCTTTCCCTCTTTGTAACTCTCCACTTCTCTATATGTCACCATTCTCTCTCTACATATCTTTATCTCACCTATCCCTCTTTACCTCTCCCTTCCTCCCTCCTTCCCTCTATCTCTATCTCTCTCTACTTCTCTCTATCTCACCTATCCCTCTCTAGCTGCACATCCCTCCATCACTCCCTACCACACTCTCTCTATTGCTCTCTATCTCACCTCTCTCTCACCTCCCTCTCTCTCCCTCCATACCTCTCCCTCTACTTCCCTCTCTACTCTCTATCTCCCTAATACCTCTCTACCTACCTCTTCATCCATCACTCCCCACCACTCTCTCTATACCTCTCTATATTGATTCTCTCCCTCCCTTATTCTCTCTCTACTTCTCTCTACCTCTTTGTCTTTCTCTAATTATCTTTATCTCCCCTAGCCCTCTCTCTCTCTCACTAGATATCTCTCTCCCTACCTTTTCCCCTATCTACTCTCTATCTCTCCTCTCCCTCCCTCTACCTCTCTCTCTCACTC